>VRMD01000709.1:0-22564 GCA_009872375.1 Sminthurides bifidus | reverse complement strand
ATCATAAGTTCATCAAGGAACAGGAGTAGGTTTATTGAGCAATTCCGCTTTTGAATTTACAATAGATGCGCTCTCAATTTTCACAATGTGAACTTCCTGTGTATGATATGACGGCTCCAGGCAAAATTTTATCATCCATTCTGCCTTCAGAGTAAAGATGGTCTTTCTCCTGCCTCGAATAAAGTATACGTAGGATGTCTTTCAGCAACCAATTCGTCAATTCCATCCGCACCAGCATGCACCGATAGCTTTATCACATTTCAGTCTAAGCTTTTCATGACATTAGCTTTACATTTTGTACTCTGTCACTTCTTTGTAGCTCATTTTTTCTTAAATATTCATTTCATCACCTTTGAACTCCCGAACCGGCAAAATATTTTAGGAAATAAGTAACTATCACGAGAATGTGTTTCATCACCTCTTACTTTAGCCCAGTAAGGTGAACGTGTTTCAATTTTGAATTCAATTTTACTCCATGTTATTTTACCTATAGCTATACAAGACGGAAATGGTTGTAGAAAGATCGAAATCATTTCCATGTACAATGTTCCGTTTCACAAGGTTACGGACAAGAGTCATCGGATTCATACTCTGCTACGAGGCTAATATGAAGCTCGAAAAAGTGTTCAGTTTTTATTTCCAAAGTCTCTGCTTACTTTCCTCGGCGCTTTGTTCTACATTTACAATTGATACGTGTACTGGGGAAAGTGCCATGTCAGAATTTCTAACAGTGTGAGAGAAGTGAGGTGGAAAACAGAAATTCTTTTTTAAAACTTGAGCAGACGACAGGCTTTTCTCAAGTTGTGAGTCATGCATATTATTGTTCGCTGTAACGTCTATTCATTCCTGGTTGTTCTTTGGTACGAGATAGCTTTGATGTCCCTATTTGTTTATGTCTGGAAGCTTTCTGGGACATTTCCGTCAAGTGATCTTCAACTGCTCGTGTAGACAAATTGGTGAAATTGTTTTTCCTAGTTGTTTTGATCTTGAGTTCCTGGGACGCATTTTTCATCAGGAAAAAGCTCCGTTGTACTTGGACACTTTCCTTTCTTCCGTCCCGTTGTCATGACCATACGTTACCTCCTTAAGTAATTGTGTCAGTTTCTCATCGGTGAACCCCTTGGCCATAGATGGCACCAAACAAAGGAGAATATCCAAGGATAAAAATCTCCGAGAACAAAGCAATGTTAAAGGGCATCAGTTCCCAGGTTTGCAATTCATCTGCAGTGATTCTGAGCCAGAGATTGCGATCATCAGGATTGGAATCTGTAGTAGTCATGATCATCGCTGACTGAGGCTAGGTGTGAGAAAATACTGGAAGCTGCTATCGAAGGGATTGCAAGAAAAGAAAGCACGTCTTCCAATTAAGCACGTTTCTCCTCAGGAATTCGGATCGTACGAGCATTGCCTCATCTTTATATTTGTAGTTTACGAATAAGGGCTCCTATATCCGCCTTGATGTACGGAATTTTGTTCCCCTTTCACATGTTTTCCTACATCTGGCATCCGTGTATTCGTACGGCTGAATTGATAAACACTAAGTGAAAAAGACACTTGTTTCACCCTGCATGTTTTACCCTTTGAAACTGAGAGAGGAGGAGGAGTCATGGGAAATTCTTATGCTTCTCTCCGACAAGGAATCAAGAGGATGGCGTAAGAGTTCTCAATTTGCTCCTTGTTTACTTGCAACTCTCTGCCCATCCCCTTACATCACGTATCAGGTTTCAAACACATTTCCCTCCTCCAGTCACTAATGCATGTCCTGATACAGCTGCCGCTACTGATTGTAGGTGACTGGGCTGAAGGTATCCGGTTCAAGTTTTCCTTTCATCCATTTCCGAGGAATGTTCCCCTGTATTTCTTCCCTCTTTACGACCTAACAAGGTAGGAATTGTCGCCACGTGACCTTTTTGATCAAACTGATACTTGCTTACACAACGTCATTGGAGAAAACGACAGAGATTTAACAAGTTAACTTTGAGAAAGAAGCTCGTTGTTTCCCTCCTATTTGTCAGCTTGCACACGTCCAGAAGCAGGCTCCCCAGCTCATACTGTGAATCCAAGGGCAACATTTGATTGCATTTCAAGTTTTCTATCTTCAGGGTGCCTTTCACTTATTGGTATTTTTCAATTTCCGATTAGGATTTCTGGCATACTTTCTCTTAGGAAAATACATGAAAAAATGCTGTCAAGATTTAATTTCCTTGAGTAATTCAAGCTGTGCATGAGGCGTGAAGCCTGGATTTGACTGGTAATGTTATTCAGACGCTACGTGCAAGTGTTTAAATAACGGATTCGATTAAAGAGCGGAAAGTCGGTGTTAGTCATAAATAATTCCTCACTTCCGTCCCTTTTAGCTGGCACAAAAGCAGTTGTCGTAACTTGTCTTTGACGTAGCTTCCAGCAGCCTTTACGGCGTTTTCAGCCCGTTGGTAAATAACCAATTTCTGATAAAAATGACATTACCATTTGTATTTTTAATCCAGTGAAAAAAGTAATCAAAGTATTTGCAAAGACCCAGCATGACTTTTGGGACCAGAAGGTAAAATTCCACGGGTGGAATTTCCGCCGATTTTTCATCCGCATTTATCATCTGCCAGGCCTGAGGCATGTTCAATATCCGATGTTGAGGTTGCTTCATTTCCGGTTTTTCAGTTTGCCGCCGCTTCTTGTTCAAACGTAAACAGTTGGAGACCTGATAATGGAAAAGACAGTGTAGTGCAGTATCAACGGGCGGTTTTCCAACAACTGTTATGAGCGTCTGAAGCAGAAAGCAAATAACAAGTGGCAATTGTTTGATTGGGTTCTCAAGTGAATGTAAATATTAGTTGCCACTAGGGTGAAGAATGCTGCGATTATTCAACTTGTGGAAGGATAATAATTCTAACAGCTGGGTTTGTCAATTGTTTATTGTAGATCTGCTAAAGGAAACATGATGGTGACTCCGCTCCGTCATCGTCGTGGTCGGATGATTTTCCACATTATTTTCATTGCGTTATCCTTGTGGCAATCTTCCTACGCAAATATTGGTAAGTCATTATTTCTCCTCCCCTTTCTCTCAACTCCATCACGACTCCATCATCACCCCCACTTTGCACTTTTTCATCTCGTTTGTCTTCTGGAAATCATCATATCGCATCGCATCGATGATTCTCTTAAGTATTTGGTGCCGACTCATCCCTCTTTTTTTGCGCTCCGTCTTTTCTTCATCCCTCCAGTCTCCAGATTCTCCACTTTTGCTCTCAAGCTCTTGCCAAATGGCAAAATGCATAAGGTGGGTACGTATATACACGTACATAGACTTCGCCAACATTCAATTCATGCCGTGTCCGCCGCCGATCCACGACTTATTTATACACTGTCAGCCTTACAGTGCTTTTGCCCAGGACTGTAAAGTGCACTTCAGTGCAAAGTGTTAGATCCGGGCAAAATGTGAGGTGGTTGAGAGAATTTTCCGAATTTATTGCTCGGGAGTCATTCAAAAATTCTGTTTCAAGCCATTTCTTGTTAGAACATGTGCCATTCTGAAGGCTTGACGGTTACCATTATCGTGTTGCAGCTTCCTAAAATGAGCCAAGACCGAAAACAAATTACTTGTGAAAGAGCATGGCCCATGACTTTGATCCCATGATTTTTATATGAGGAGCCATAAACTGCTTTTGAGGGCAACACTGAACCCATTTATTAGCTGTTAGAATCGTTTCATAGCCATCCCTCCCTCCTTTTGTAGGGAAAAGTTTCCTCAGCTCCTTCACAGCACAATGGACAAGGAGGTTCGTCACCATCTGTTAAAGTCCTTTCACTCATTCCGTTTCATTGCCCTACTAGGAGAAACAGTTTATACTTGACGTTCGATTTGTTTCGCAGTAATTTCTTGTTTCTTCATCCATTTTATCCTCGATAGACGTCGTAGCTCCAATCCTTGCGATTCTATAAGATTCAGAACACATCAATAACCGGGGTGAAAAAATAAAGCTTTTCAGCGCTTTACTGCTTGCCACTTACACACACTGGGCCTTTCTCCTGCACTTTGTACTTTTCCGATGACGTAGTCACACCTGGTGACCGCGGTATGATTAGAGAAAGTCCAGAGAGAAAACCATGTACGCACTAGAACTGAAGCACTTGAGCTAGAGTACTTCGTCCTTCATTAAAGTCAGGCTGTATGTCACTCAGGACGGTCGTCTCTTCCACACAACAGTCGGACCCTGCGTCATGGTAATAATTTCTTCAATATTAATTATTGTTTCAGTGGGCTGGCAGGAGTTGTGGCAAGGGTAAATGTGAACCGAGGCGCGTCTCAAGTTCAACTTTTAGAACACTGTAAAACCTTATGGCTGGAGTTATGGCCGGAGTGAGTAACGTAATTAGATTCTATTCCTCCCCGACGAAGCGTAAGGGATTGTTGCGAAATATTTTAGCAACCTGTTCAAGCCAGAAGCCCGCGGTTGTTTCCTCACTCTACTTGTCTCAGCTTCCAAAGTGCTTCATACCTTAAAGATTCCCTCAGGTGATGCTTTACTTTCACCCGCCTTTCCTCGCAACTTTGTGGGTGTTGCAATCATTATTTTATGTAACAAGTGAAGGATACATAGAGACATCTTTCCCTCTCCCTCTTGAGAAACCATGAGCATTTTAGCTTCCAGTCCGCGTGTATAACATTACCGTTAGAGCGTACCTTGAGTCCTGTGTTGAAATTCCACACGAGAGAAAGTATCCAATAGGATCCCCCGCAGACAGGAAATGGTGGCTTGTGCAATATCACCTACTTTTATTTCTTTTAAAAATTTCTCCCTCTTCCTCCTGCCATTCAATTTTCCGAAGAGTAGGTTACTTACCTCAAGTGTCGCAACAAGCTTTTGCTGTTCCTCTCTTTCTTATTGCCTCCTTTCCCGAGCAGCAGCAAACGTAAACCACCCTTCCCTTCAGTCCCACCACTCCAACATTCATGCCCGTCGTTTGTCAAATGCCATAGATTAAGTAACACTTTTGAGAACGCAATGTCGTGGCTTAAGAACTGCGTGCAGCTCCAGACATTCATTTGATCCTTGTCGTACCATGTTTAACTGTCTCTCTTTCTGGCCAGGAGGAAAACTACACTGCTAATTTATTGATTCCTTCTCAATGTCTTGCCCGAAAGGTTACCGAGAATTGTTTCCATTCCACCTTGAGCTGTAGACCTTGTATTACATTTTAATTTTCTTAGCTTACGAGTTGACCAGCTCGAGCTCAAACGATGTCGGGAAGAGGACTAAGTTGGAAAATTTCTTTTTAATTCTCGCATCCGTCCCTTGTAACATCCACAGGAATGCATATGTACATATATAAAGTCATATCTCTTTCGCATTAAATAACATCTGATCACGGGCCGTTAGGATTTGGGAAATTTCTTGCTCAAATCCCAAAATCTGCCCTACGTAAGCTTTAGGCCATTTAGTTCTTCATAAACGGCACCAGTAGGTCATTAATTTTTCAAACGTTTCTCAAGGTTCATTCCCTTAAGCCGGTGCACTGACAAAACCATGTCTGTCTTGCAGTAGAAGAATGCGGCCGTAATGGCCTTGGAAACGAAGGCGAATCGAATGGTGCAACTTGCGTGCCCCTGCGACCCTTGGTTTGGGAGCAAATAGGTAGGAAAGGGCGGCAGATGGCATTTTTCGGCACCTACACCGCTTTCTCCATGTTAGGACAGGACCATGTGAGGCTGTCCAACGGTGCAAGTCGCTTGCTCCTCTCACCCTTGGTAGGCGCACTTATAAAAAATCAGCTAAATGTAAGCTGTGTCCATGATACACGTTTTCTGAAAAAGACTACAGGGTCGGCTTGCAGCTGCGCATTTCCTAGAAGCGGGACAGCTGTACGTAACCTTATGAAGTTGTAGTGCCGGGGCAGCGTCTAAAAGCCTTATTTGTAAACAGGCGGTTTGAATGTACCTCTTTGCAGGCCGGAGTGTGCCTCCGTGTCGTGTTTTACGGTACTGACACCATCTTCGGTAAGTATCGGTGGAAGCTGTAATTGTTTCACTCCAGTAGCTGACATCTGAGGCAAGCATGGTGCAAAAAGGGAACGTACATATCCTCACACCGTGCTTACTCCCCTAGGCCTTTCTCTTTTGGAAGTGCCTACCTAGAAAGCTTTCCGTTTCGGATCCTTCCTAGTTTGCAGTCTTGGAAGAGTGTTAGATGCACCAGCTAAATTCCTGTGTATATAGCAATTTTTCTTTACGCGTCCGATGACCCCATTTAGCTTGCTGTTGCTAGTTTCATGCGTCTAGCTCATTCTTGCTGAGATTTTATGGCGAAGGCTTTAAAAGCGCTTTTTGGCTTAAATCCAGCAAAGATTTACTCGGCCATTTTTGTTCTTTGTATTTTATTCTTTTCCACAGTCTGTTCCTCCTCCTCCAGCTCTCGGCCATTAGTTACTATTTCCCGTAAACGGTGTGCTCACCATTGAAGAAGCAAGGATGTGGTTCCAGTGCCGGATCCTGCTCCAAGCAACGAGTCCAGCACGGGTGACAGTCTCAACTGGAACCTCTAAAGCTGCTGAAATACATGTTGGACTCTGCCCCCAACTTTCACCCGGGGCTTTCCCAGCTTTCACTACTCCTTCTTCCAGGCGCATACACGGCTTGGCTGGCTAGTTTATTTTCTTGACTGTATCATTATCATTATCAATCTCAAGATTATTTACACATTCCTTATACCGCTGTTTCCGCGAATAAAACAATTCTCTCCTTTTATTGTGGTTTCTGCCCTTCCAACCAAGACCGCGGATTTTTCCACTATGAAATAATGGTGACCACTTTTCCTCTTCCTTTCTTCCACGCTCTGGTTCTTCTCCTTTTTCTCCGAGCACGGTAGCTCAGTCTAACGGAACTTATGTTTCCTCATGCAGCGATTTCGGTTTTCACTGGATTCACTACACACCCATCCAGAATTTCCCCTTACCGTCCTTCAATGTCGTCACTGAAGCACGGGTAATTTTAAAGTCCATTCATAGCACTATAAAATCCATTCACTCTTTTCCGCAATTACTCTTTTCCTCTTTTTTTTCTGCCCACTTTGTGTGCAGTGTGTTGTGCTGCATTCAAATCACTTACTGACCGTTTGCCATGTGGAAATCGTTTTGTAGCAGCAGTAACAAGTCATGGCCTGGTATTTTATGAGCTACTTTCCTTGGCTTTCATTGACCTTTTTTTTGTTGCTGGTCACATTATCCGGAAATGGGCGAAGAGTAGTAATTTTCCTTGTTGGATTTCCCTTTCTTTTTCGTAATGAGTTTTGGATTCATTGGCAATGTTACGAAATTGCGTGTATTTACTCGCAGCAAGTATCCTAAATCTATGCATCCACCCTTGACATGTCTCCAGAAAGGTACTTTAATAGAGTGAAAGTAGTTTTCACTCCTTTTCTCCTCTCATATTTCAATTCCCGCGGTTATAAATTAGGAAACGGTAACTCAGGAGGAGGGCCGGTGGCCTTGCAACAGCAGCTTGTGATACAGGATTGCGTGTACGTATATACCAGCCCGCGTAATGGCTCACCTGATTATGAGTGCAGCCAATAACAATATTAACCCGTACGTAATCCACTTTCCCCTTGTGCTTTCCCTACGTGGACAAAATAATTAGGAAAATTGAAGCAACTACACTGGATTTACAAAGGATCACAACACCCCCTCCTAATAGCTTTTGTAATGGTCCATCAATGTTCCTTGGTCTGATCACATAAATTTTAGCGTCACGCAACAACCGTGGACTATTTTTACGTAGTTGTAGCAAGGAAAATATTTATCTATTTCCCGTTTTAACTCTCTCTCTCTCTCCCTCCGCCTCGCTTATTTTCTTGTGCATATCTCGTAATCTTGGCTCTCATGGTAACAAAAATCCGTTCATGCTTCCATGCTAACTGCTTCCAATTTGACGTTTCCCTTCCACTCCCGTTTCGCTTGTGCGACGGAGCATGGGACAATGTGAAAATCTCTGGAATTGTAATGCACCCGACTTCCAAACCTCCTGCCTGCTGCTTCGGGTGAAAAGTCGTGAATTTTTTTGTTTTGCGTTGCCTTGGCATCCGAAGGAAAAGCTAAGACAAGTTGGAATTGACACGCCAGTATGAACACGTACTCCTTTGCCATTTCCCATATTCCTTTTCATGCTAACTGCTTCCAATTTGACGTTTCCCTTCCACTCCCGTTTCGCTTGTGCGACGGAGCATGGGACAATGTGAAAATCTCTGGAATGCACCCGGCTTCCAAACCTCCTGCCTGCTGCTTCGGGTGAAAAGTCGTGAATTTTTTGTTTTGCGTTGCCTTGGCATCCGAAGGAAAAGCTAAGACAAGTTGGAATTGACACGCCAGTATGAACACGTACTCCTTTGCCATTTCCCATTCCTTTGGGTATGGTGTCTGCTCATCCAGGGGGAGACAGCACACATTGCATAACTGGGAGGAAAAGTAAGGAGGGAGCTGCTGGAACACCTCTTGGTAGTGACACCCAAAAGGAATATGTAAACACGTTATTTATGAGCTCATCTTTATCAACGATTCCCCATTTTCCTCTTCATATGCCACATGCTTTCACTTTTTCAAACTCCGGCTTTGAATAGCTCTATACGCGAATCATCATTCATTTCGCCGTCATCCTAATGACCCCAGGATGTGTTCACTATGCGATCTTCACTCCGAACCTGCCGTATCCAATTGCACTTCCAAATCTATCACGCATATTGCAACCGTCCCAGTGGGATTTTACCAACGCACCATCACCTTCCCTTGCACGTAGTACGCCAATACGCCAAAACTTTCTCTCAGTGTGTGTGTGTGTGCAAAAGCCCACAAACGGGAATTCATTTACGTAATCCGCTCTCTCAGCCAAGTTACCCATATCCCTTTATCAGGCCATTCTTTCAAGCTAAAAGTTTCGCGTGCAGAAGGCCAGCGTGGAGAGTAGGAGGAAAGTTTGCTCTTGTGCAGAACGCAGGTGGGGAGGCGAAGCATAATTTCCTTGGCCATCAACTGCCCTCCTGTCCTGCTTACATTCCTTTGCAGAACCGTTTCACAACTGTTTCCACGGTGGTTTACGAGCTTTTCACATGATACTTTCCTTTTAATGTTCCAAGCACCACATGGCCAGCTTGCACACCCACTCCTCTCCACGCTATCTTTTTTCTCCAGCCTTGGCCAACTGGCCATTTAGCCCGTCCCTGCATTTATCGTTGTCGTACCTTGTTCAATCCACATGGATTTTAATCCTGCTTCTCACCCTCAACATATTGCATAACGAGGTGCATTTTGTTCGCCCGCAGTTTGCCATGACCAGATGAGCAGTTGATGCGATTTGAATTTTCCCCAGTCCGCATTCACATGTACGAAAAGATGACGGGGTTATGACGTATCGCAGCTCCGACTTGCCGTTCCCAGACCCTTTTTCTCACCTGTGAGGAGGAGCAGACCACTCAAATCATTAGATATGCGTCACGCACCTCATAAACTTATGCATCGGCTAATTTCCGACACAGGCATTACCGAGCACATGCGGCAACATGGTCCCTAATACGGAGTTGAAGCCGTGCTGTACTTGGCGCTGTACACCTGCAGTTATCAATTTCATACGGTATAAATTCCAGCTTGTTCAATGGCCAGTTTATTAGGGACACACGCATACCGCCCGGCTCTACAAAGTTGGCCAATTCAATCAAGTCATTAAGTAATTAGAGCCAGTTGGTTCGATTTACGATAATCATTTTCCAGCACCAAGAATCTTATGACCTCTCACGCAACTGTGTCGCCGATAAGCTATATTTCATGACCTGCATTTGTATTTTTCTCCCTGCAGCCACAACGCTGTTATTTTCCCTTCAAATTAATTACAGCTTCGTTCACGATACTTCCTTCACTTTGTTTCCTGCATACCGTTTCATGATCTGAATCAATTTTCTCCCTTTTAATCGTACCGCCAGGGAATTTCTCCGTCACAAATAACTTTCCAAAGTTGCGATCCGAAATTATACACAAGTTTCGCTTTCCCCCTCATACACTGCCAATTTCCAAACTTTCATGCACATCCTCAACCTCAACAGGAGCTGGTGGCACTCAGTTTTTGCATTTCCATCTGCCTCCATACTTAATTAACGTTTGGTTAATTTGATTATAATTGAGATTCAGCCTCTTCATCCGACATGGACATGCGTGTTGCCCCCGGCTGAGGGATTTGCTACTGCCACTGACTAAAAAGTCACATCATCAGTTCGCCATCAAGGCGACACGAGTCCGTGACAACATAAAGTGTACAAGTTACTCGGACCATGTACTTGGCCATGTCACAGAGATTGAGGCTATGGCAAGCGGAGAGACGCTGATCGAAGCTGTATGCAGTAGTGTGTACGAGAGTGAGGAGGAGGAATGTGCCAAGAGATCAATTAGGAGTGATTGGTTTGGGTTTGGAGGTTTGAGCGCGTAACAAGCATTTGCACCCAATTGTCGTGTCATGTCGGCTGGTGTTTGAAGAATGGATGAATGAATATTTGCCAGTGTGACAATGGAAGGCGTCCATGAAGCAGATAGAATAAGAAGGATGTGATAGAAGGTCACTTGATATTCAAGAGAAGGTTGGACGTCCATTTATCAATCTCTATCATCTCGCATCGATTCCCGATTAGCCTCCCATCATTCCCACTGTGGCTAACTGGACGTCAACCTTTTCCCTGTTCCCACGTCCAGTCCCCTTTTCCTGCACGCGATCAAGATGTTGACGGTATGAGATTCTGGTCTTATTTTTTCACAATAATCCTTAATTTCGGCAACAGCCAAGTAATTTTCCGCTCACTGTGAACTCGCTCCATCGGTGGAATACCAAGTATAGCTCTGGATTCAACAACCCTGGTCGAAAACCAAGCCGTGGCGAAGGGATACATCTTCATGTGCATGTCACACTGCTGACGAGGTCCTGTACTCCAAGCATCCTTTTGACCATGTTCCTTGTCCTTTTGCATTACAAGACTCATTTTCGCAAGTCGGATGCTTCTGGAAACGAAGCTACAGCCGAAACTTCCAGGTCACTGAACACGCTGCAGTTGGCTTATGTTGACGATTCGCTGTGCTTTCCCTCCCTGTAATTGGCTCAGCATGTGTGATAATATTCCTTTGAGATGAAGGTCATGAAGGTTTCGCGTTTCTCCTTTTTGAGACTCTTGCTTCATTTATCTCGTCGCTGACATAAGTACAAGGACGACATGCCGCGGTGGGATTTTCTCTTCCTGTGTGGATCTTTCAGATCGCTCCTGTCAGGGAGCATTTGTGCCACGTAATCAGATTTTTGAAAAAGATTTTCTCTCAGCGATTTAGTTCAAAGAGCTTGTTAGTAGACTTAAAAGCTGATAGTTATGTTATGAGAACATTATCAAAAGTCCGAACTAAAATAGTTCAAAAATCCTTTAAGCCGCAGCTAATAAGGTATAATGCTCTTTGTATTCCTCCTGTTTGTGTGGAGTTAACAAAAATTTCCGCCCTGATGTCGACAAATCTTTGTGCAATGTGAAAAAGAGAAGTACACAATGGCTCTGCTCATCATTTGTGACAAGGGATTGAAAGACGTGGCGGACGCGCTAGGAAAATTACTCTACCGCCCGTACTTACTTTCCGTAAAGGTTAAAGGTTGTACGAACAAGTTGAAATAACTCGGGTAATGCGCTGCAGAAGTGAAGCATATTGACTAAGAAAATATTAGGAGGAGCTCGAACGTGTATTTCATTCCACGCTGTCACAGAGGTTTGACGTTTTCTTTTCATTTTTCAAGAAAAATCGGGCATCTGCTTTCCATATATTTTTCATCCGAAGAAAGTGTGGATTCTAGTCGCATTTAAGCATTGTGATATATATTTGATGACGTGTAGTCACTTTTTGCCAGTTTGAGTTCAAGGTTTTTTTCTTCGTTAGATAGCAGATCCAAGCTAGAAAGACAGACAGAGAGAGAATGTACATTTTCTCTGACGTTTTCGTGACTCGAGAGCAGGGAGCTAAAGTGAAGAAAGATTGAGAGAAGGGATAAAAGATCAAGAGAAAGCGCGACAATTTTTTCCAAAAGCTTCAGCAGTAATATAAATCTAGCGCATGATAATCGTCAGCAGCTAATTCACCGAAGCTTCTGTGCTCCAAACTTTCCCCGCCAACTTACAACGGCGGACTTGAGGCGCAATGCTTGCATGTGGAGAAAGTTGGGGTTACGAGTATCACGTGGAAGGTTATTTCCTTTCGGTGCCTCGTTCTCCAACCTCTCATCCTCTCTCCGGGGAAGCCTAAATTCATCTATTTGACTCCATTAGAAAATGACAGAAGAAATGGTTTCTCTCCCAGTGCTTTCTTCCACAGTTGCTGCATCGCCGGAGAAAGTGGGAAGAGACCAAACTTTCCATTCTGCATTTACTTGTCACCTCATCCTCCATTCGGATATTATTCATTCCTTCTCCTTCACTTCCAATGTCCCATATGCCCTTTACCGTGTCTTTTGAATCCGCCCGTCCACACAACGCTGTAAGCGCCCACTTAAGACCTTATTTATGCTGCATCTTGAACGGGGAGCAAGTACACCTACGAGCACATTGATTCTTTCATCTGCGCCTTCTCAACCACGCCTATGTTCGATTTCAGCAATGAAATAATTCGCGACGTGACTCTGTAGCTTAGCAACAGTAGTTTTTCTCCATTTTTTAGCCTCCTTCCTTCTGTACATCAGTCTTGCTGTAGCTCCTTATTTTTTCCTACCTCCGCAGCTTGCTAGAATAATATGACGTGCCACTCTACTTTCTCCGCCATGTCGTTTTCCATATCGTTTCCTGGTTCACAATCCACCAAGGTAAATACAGACGCAGCTCATCCCCAGAACTCAGAGTTTCCGCAGCTCGCTAGAATAATATGACGTGCCACTCTACTTTCTCCGCCATGTCGTTTTCCATATCGTTTCCTGGTTCACAATCCACCAAGGTAAATACAGACGCAGCTCATCCCCAGAACTCAGAGTGTAAGAGTTGACACCATGTTTGCTCACTCACTTTCTTTTCCCAATTCCCTTTCCGACTATATTGCACGCTGTCTCAGCTCATCTCTCGTCGCTTCAGGATCATAGTTCAGGGGTCCAGATTGTTTTCTCCGCAGTTGACACTGCCGTGATAACTGGCAAGCATACAGTTACAATGTATTCAATTTATGTCCTTAACGACTACCCCACGCGGCAAAGCATACTCTGCATTACTTTCACTTCTCTGTTGCTCTTTCCCACTCCTCACTACTATCACCAGCATCATCTTTCGGCTCCTTTTTTGTGCCGCTTAAATAACATGCATCATAAAACGTTTCAGTCATCAAAATTACACTGTTTGGTCTTGCAAAGACAGGATTACATTCCACTGGTTCCAACAAGCTACAACGCAAATTTCAGTTTGTCATTCTAAAAATCTCATTCAAAGGACTATACATCTTAATTACCAGTACAACATCTAAGAGCAAGGGTATCGGTCTTAGAAAATGCTCATAGATCCGGCTCTGGGTAAACTCCGAGCTGGTATGTACCTCAAAAGAAATACTGAGCTGTTGTTCAAAAATAGAAATACAAGTTTAGACTGTGTTTTGAAGAAAAATCTTTTATTCCGCGTCCAACTGAACTTCATCCATGGCTAAAACTTAGAAGAAACTACGGCACGCTTTCCTGAGCCCCACTCTCAGAGCTGTCCCTTTCCAGTATCTGATTTTGTGGTAACGTATTAAGCGATAGGATTTGCTGGGATAACAGAATTTTTCCATCTCCCCTGGCTTGGCAACCCTAGTTTTTGCAACTTATGGTATTTCTACTGGGTTCTGCTCCGACGAAATCCCCAGTATCTTCTCCGTTAGCTGTTCTGTAATATTTACTTTCTTTATTTTCACTCCCTACCATCTCCAAGGTTCATTTTGGCTCTCGGGTTCCCAAAGTCCCGAAGTGCGAGCTATTTTGAAGGATATATGGCTTCTGCCTTCACTTCCACACTCCTTGGGTGAATCTTGAGCAATGCTCCTCCGTGCGTACGGCCAAGTAACTAACAAGTGAAAGAATAAAGGCATTCAACTTATCTTGTGTAGACGAAAGTGTCAGGTTTCAAGTCTGCCACGTAGCGCTTAAACACCACGTTGGTTGGATACACTCCGTTGTGCAGCGGGTTTGAACAAATCCCGCTCCCGAAGTCTTACTTTTTTGGTTCCCAATCCGTTCCGTACCTTTGCCAATGTCCTCATTTTTGTTGTTTCTTGGGAAAAACAGTCTGCCGACCAGACAGAACCAGAGTCTGAGAGAGCTCATGCAAACCAAATCTCATGTGCCTTTTCTCCCTTAAGTTGCTTACGTTGTGTATTTCCCACGCAAGTTTGCCGTGCCGTACCTCAGCAAGAACAGAGGGCTCATACGAGGTGAAGGCAGAGCCAAACCAAGCTCGTTGATCGATTTCCCACTTAAATGCTCTTCATACACACAAAATCCTAAAGCTGTTTGTAATCTTCTTACAGGAGCTCATCATCATATACACAATGAGGTTCAATTTACTCACTCCTTTACCCTCTCTCCGTTGGTCATTTCCCCAGGACTTGCTTCCATTGGTGTAGCGTGCCTTAGCTGGGAGATAATTCCCTAAACTGGCGTAATATCGTCTCTTCCTTTCCATCCGAGTAATCATTTTAAGCTCAAGAAAATAAGGCGAAAGGAGCTAAATGAAACAAAAATTAATCAATCAGTTGTTTATCTCTCGCTTCCACCCCTTGCGGTTAGAATAAATCTGTTTTTACAATCCCATGCCCCGCTTTCGCCGCTCATCATATTTTCTATCAGGTCCGAATCAATACTCCCAATGACATTTGTTGGGCGTTCGACTCACTCGCCCTCACAGCTGAACCTCCCGTAGCTTGGCCTTCTTATTCTATTATCTTCCACCTCCTCTTCTTCCGTTTACCAGTCCTAAATTATATCTTGCCTACCAACCTTTCCTCCTGTTTGCTCCCCCGCTCCTAAGANATCTTCCACCTCCTCTTCTTCCGTTTACCAGTCCTAAATTATATCTTGCCTACCAACCTTTCCTCCTGTTTGCTCCCCCGCTCCTAAGATCCGGCAATAAGTATTAGTGCTTGGTACCATTTTTTCCTCCGTGGTTCCCATATTTTGTGATTCCGACCGTGATAAATGCAGTTAGCGTTTGTAGGTCACACAACCTACAATTTTCCACTGCAAGTACAAGGTCCTTACATGCAAAGGAAAGTTGTGCTTTCTCTCCAGCTTGGAGAAAGTCAGTGGGTCGGTGCTCGGTTGCTGCAGCTTCTCTTCCCAGCATAGCTGACATCTATAGAATTGAGCGAAACTTAAACACATTTGATAAACTACAACTGTCAGTAATTAACTTTGTGTTTCTGTTTCCTGGTGGCATTGCACACTGTTGCCAGCCTAATCATCAATGCATTGTTTTCGTATTGGAGTAGCTCCGCTACTAGGCTTGACGTTGTGCATTCCGCTCAAAATTACAAGGAATAACTTGGGGGAGCAAACGCCTACCCCGCTCCCGATGCAGTAGTGCATCTTAATTCAGATTTTGCTCACGCCCTCTGCTTCCTATCTATTGTGCATTAAATTTTCCCGCAGGCTCATTGATTAATCCATCTCGTATTCCAGCTGTAGGACACAATCAGTTTGTCTCGCAATTTGATGGATTATTTTCCTCATTAGCATGCTCTTAGTCAACCAGCATGCGATCGAACTCAGCTTGTGGTAATGCTACAAGGTAGGGAATCTTGTTACTCTTTCTCCGCTCTAGATCATAGATTCGAGTCAGGCTCCCTGACTATTTGATTCCAATGCGTGTAAAGAAACTGTAATCACGGGCAACACGACCTCAGTTCCGGCGCTTGCAAGTCTAACTCATTGTGCTAAGCAGTGGTCCCTATGGTTTCATCCATAAACTAAACCTGTGCAACGGTACTGGTTTATGCATACAGAATGAATTTCACCGATTCAACACGAATTATCCATACACCAAGAATGCATATCCTAATACGTATTTTTAGAATCCAATTTCATCTATTTACCTACAGCTTAAAATGTAACGTTTGGCAGATTTACCCGCCAAGCTTTTTGTCTCCTTATCTAATCCTATTACATTAGTTTTTTCTGGCTCAAGCCCGTGAAACTTTTTGTGTATCTCCATGCCTAAAGAGTTGTAGGATGATTTCAGAGTTGTGTCTTTCTTTCGGATCTTTTTAAGGATCTGCCGCCAAAACGGTTTGACGTAGAGCCTTGACCTGTGGGTCGTTCGATTCGCCAATCAACGGTTGTTGCATTTGCTGTGAGACACACGTGATCAATTCCCCGTTGAAATCAGATTGGGTGCTTGCACTGATCGGCCTCTACGATGAAGCATAAAATTGATTGCAATTATCCGGCAGTAAAGCCAAGACACAATCTCTGAACCCCTCCGCTTAAGTTTCACTAATAGGATGCAAATCAAAAGGGATTTTGTTCCTTGTTAGATGCGATTGCAATTTTTGAATCGTACTGCAGTTAAATTGAAGTGGGCATGTGCATGGCCCCTTGGAGGAAAACCTATGTGATGTTTTCAAAACTTGTTCTGTCCTTCCGCCATGTGGCATTAAACTGGCAGCTCTTGTCCCTCCCCGTTTGAGCTTAGTGGTAGCTACAAGTCAAAGCAAAGCCCGTATATACGTATGCCGGAATGGAATCAGTGCAAGAATTATTTCCTCGAGGCTTGGAAATAAGCAACATAAACTTCGGAAACTGGAGACAAAGAAGACAAAATCCTATTTTCTTGAGAAAATCCTTGTTCACGTCGTCTCTTTAGTTCTTATCCTTTTGGCGGGATACTTGCGTCTCCTCCGCCTTTTATTTAAGCCTCTATTATTTTCACTTAGGACAGATAGTAATGAGTGGGGGCAAGTTCCCTTCCACCTTTCGCATTTCTCCTTGTACTCTGCCTTCCACCTAAGTAATAGTGTTTCTCTTGTTTTCTCTTGTCTTACATTTACTTAGTTTATTACTTGCGGTCTCACAGCTTCAGCTTCTTGCTCGCTTCAGCTGGCTGTTGCCGTGGGCAAGTGTTGCTCGGTACACTGGAAGTAAAACTGAGATCATAGCCAGCCTTACACGTCGCAAGACCATCATCGTGCTATTTATGATCGTGTTAACTGTACAAAAACTATATCCTTTTTCAGTTCACTTCAGACCGCCATCATCTTAAATCTTCATCATGATGCCCTCTTAGGGAAACCAATAAACGGCACACTAGCATCACTTTCTTCTCCTCCCCTCCACCTCATCTCTGTCATCCTCTTCCCTCTCCTTCCTTACAATTTTCCGCGTCTCCCACTTTTATTTCCCTCCACACCATATTTCCCCACCGCGTCCTCCCTTCCCCTAAACCAAGCATGTATTAGCGTCCATCAAATTACAAAGCAGCAAACATCCACTACGTAAAAGGACAACTTTTTCTACATCCATTAAGTCTTCCCTGCATGAGCAGTGGAGTAAAATAGAAAAAAAATACTCTTTGCTCTTCTTATCTTTGCGGCTAGCTCAAATCTTGCCAAGTCTCCCCCCAATAACCCTCATATTCAAGTCCGTCTCATTCCTCAGCCTGAACCTGAAATGAAGCACTGGCTTAGTGAATGCATTGCAGCACCTTCCCGAAATTCATTTAGAGTCAAGGGCATAGCTTTCACCGCCAGAAAGTGCTCTGGTGCCACACGCTCCTCGAGCATTTATTTATGCAGGATATACGTTGGAGGTTTGGAAAGTGCGGATGCCATAGCGTAACAAGGATGTGAAACCGTGAGATTTGTTATCGCTAACCGAAGTCTAAACAGCGGCGTCCTTTCCCCTCACGACTTTCTATCTTTTGTCTTGGCTGAAAGCAAAAGCTTTTCCAGTACACGAAACAAATGAGGTGAGGTTACTTGTCGCGCTAAATCGTAGTTTACATTCAACTTGTGCGAAAACTGTCGTGGAAAAATCTTTCAATGTCTATAAAGCTCTACATAGGCTCCATTTCCAATAGCTCGAGTTACAGCACAGCACAGTTACTGTGTAGAGACAGAGGGAATCAGTGCATTCTCCTCATGTCACCGTCCATACATGGGATACGATTCGACACGAGTAAATGGTTAACGGGATCCTCATGGAATTCCACCCGTGCCTGGAGAGAGAATCTGAGCGAAACCGGTCAAGATTGCCTCAGTCGGCGGCAGGCAGTAGTTCACTCCCCGGGTCTTGCAACAGGGTCGTTAATTCCATTTCCTTGGTTCAAGTTACATGTGGGGAGTGACACTCAATTTACACATTTTACTTGTTATTTTTAGCGACCCATTTCATACCATCACCTTTTGAAAGTAAAACGAGCGCGTCTCCTCTATTTACTCAATGCTATCACCGACTGCCAGTCCGCCTTTGCGGTTTACACACTTTTCCACCCTGTGAAATACCGCTGTTCCTTTCAAACCCGTCTGCCCTTACCACATCGTTTATTCCAGCCGACTCGGTAATTAATGGCGTGGAAGGGTGAAAGACACGGCTTTTTCTCGTCACGCACCTCCCTAGTAATTAGTGTCTCTTGATGCATCACTTTGAATCATTTTCCAAAACAGGGACGCAAAATTAAATCAATTTCACAAGGAAACAACAATCCCAAGTCCTCAGTGCTTCCATCCACCTTCAGCTTCTTAGGGGTACTAAACTCATTCTACAAAAGTGGTCGCAAATCGGACTTATCCATGACTTTAAATTTGTAGCGAATGGGCTACCCCGATTTAGTTTGGATTTGTTTAACCTCGATCAGCCATTCAAGGATTGTGTAAAAGACAGGAATCTCTTCTACACAAACCCCAATACATTTCGAGGCTAAAGTTTTGATTTCGATAAGCTGCCCTGAAGGTAATCCTTGTGCTCGAGCAATCGGACTATACTTTCGCCTCAATACCCTTAAAGCTGGCTTCCTCGAACTTGTTATGTGAATTTTTCACAATGTAATCGTTTGGCAAAAGATTCAGCTCATTTGACTCCGGGATAAGGAACAAGACTGCATCAAAAACACTGGCTTTCCTTCCTTTTGTTTCACATGGCACAAACCAGTATTACGTGCCACCCGTCCCAACAACCCGTTAACAAGCTGTAACTGTGCAACTGATTGTCAGTAACAAGCGGTTCTTTTCGCAAGCCGACACGAGTAGAAAGCTCGGGTAAATTGTTTAAAGAGAATTAAGTTGCATTGTATCCCGGGTCTTGTTTCTCATCTTCATCTAGCTCAGTTGCTAGAGCGTAGACTTGACAGAGAAACTTGAGAAGCTGTACATGTACATAGCGGCCGTGGAAAGTTCTATTAGTGGTAAAAAATGAGTTTTGTGGCTAGAATGAGAGATGAAGTGTCCGCATGGAAGTAATGTGTGGTAAAGATAACTTGCTTCAATCCTCGGGCTCACATTCATCCGCGTCCACGTCTCACCCCGAGTCCTCTAGTCTTAGCTTCGAAACAAGTTTTCATCCCGCTCCTTCTTCGGTTAGCCGTTTCTTTGCCTTCCCTCCCGTCTTTTCTCCAAGGATTCGAGGTAGGATCCACACCGACAGATGGGAATAGGGATTCTTTATTTTCTCTGTTTGATCACAACCAGAAGCAGACCAAGCATCATCACACGGAATTGGTTTAACGCCAGCCGAGGTTTCTTGGGCGCAAGCAGTTTCGCCACATGCCATTCCCAATGCAGAATTCCCTGCCTCCAACTCCCTCCCTTCATACCTTTGATGAGCTGTTTTAGCTTTGTCATTCCCACTGATAGGAACACAAGCGTCTTTACCACTCAAGGCCATTGTCCAAGCTGTAAACCAGGCTGACAAGCGGCGTTTTCACAGGCAATTGTGGTCCGTATGAGCTTCCTCCATGACTCTTCAAGTGGAGGAACTTCACCCCAATTCGCCAATCCGAGTGGAGGAAGGAGACAAGGAAGAGGAAAATGTTGACTCTAGTGTAACGGTCATTGCTATCGATTCATATCGGTAGTTAAAAGTGCAATAAACATTGATGATGATTGAGAAGCAGTACGTGTCCATACAGTGAAAAGCTCCGTGCTATCATCCTTTCCCCAGGACCAAGTGTCAGTCAATTACGGTAACCCAGAAGGATCCATCGGATCACCTATTTAAAATCCTCTTAGACCTTTCCCACCGGTCCAATTCTCCTTTCGCTCACATCCAATCAAATCCAGTCACTTTCACTTCCTCAGCTAGTTTCCTCGTCTCTCACAAACTCTTCAGCAGTAGGTTCATAAACGTTCACGTTTCCTCAGTCGTCATAGTCATAGAGTTTCCATTACTTGCTATCTTTGTGCGGATCCATAGCTGCTATTAGCTGCCCCAAGTTGTACATGGATTCATGCATTATCACACCCACCTTAAATGAGCCCATTATCATCTTTTACAAGTAGGGAATGAAGTGTAGGTTAAATTGTTCCGCTATAAAATCTAAAATATATGGCGCAACGTCATCTTGCTGGAAAGCAAGAGTGCACTTTTAATTAACTCTTCCACTTGTGTTACACGCCAATCCTCGTCGTGCTGGATACATTTTCTTTTTCCAATAAGTTTTTACTAGCACATTTCCTCACAAGTTCAAAAAGGGGATAAGCACATTATCGCTTGCATTCCTGGAGAGCAATGAGTTTTCTCCCTGTCAGGACGGAAGCACGGGTGCAATTGCCCCTTAGTTCAATTTGTAACACGAGATTTCATAACAAGATCAAGTTGGGAAAGTACACATTCAAAAGATGATACGAGAGGGAAAGAGATTCTTCTTTCTCTCCTCCGCTCCACCCCCACCCCTTCCTCCGTGGTAATAACGTTCCGCGGAGATGGTTGTTTGAAACGGTAGATGTAAAAGAATCAGGCAGTTTGCATGATAGCATTTAAGTGGATGAAGGAAATGGAAATGGTAGGTGTTGCTTTGGGGAATGTTCAAATTCAAATAGAGTTGCTTTGAATTCGGGGAATCCCAAACAAACTGCTGTAACCCTCCAGGAATCAGTGTGAAATGGGGCGATTTTATTAAATGGCCAATTCCGATCCGTTTCATGGTCCCACATTGTCAGATCATGTAATCTGTTCGTGATCTCCTCCGATCCCACAGTGTATGACGAAACGTGCCAAGTCAAGCCACACACTTTGCAACCCGTTGTCGCAATCCAGCTTTCAGCTGTGAGACTGTGGTGGAAATTTGGATGTAAAAAAACCTTTCTTTGCAGTACTCATAACATTGTTTGCAGTCGTTAAAAAATTCATCAATACTAATCTTTTTCTCAAGATAAAATACACTGGGCGAAAGGACTGTAGCTCATTTTACTGTAACTGTAACCCGTTCCATTTTACAGCAATTGATCCCCGATCCTTTCCTCCAAAAGATCTAGGAAAAGTGGCCGCGTGCCGATTTTATTTCAGTATACATGTTCCCATACGCTTCACTTGCCACACGTAGCTGATGAGGTAGTCGCCGGAAGTGTTTCGGAAAACAAACAGATCCTTCATATACATGATAGCACTTGCGTCTGGAATTTCAAAATACCATTAGTGTAAGCCATCATACCATTTCCGCCATCGGAGCTGAACTAGCAGTTGGAAGGCGAAAATTTTTGGAACTCATCGACAATATCCTTGTGCTCTTGATGGGCACATGTATGAGGGTTTCCTTTCGGTATTTTTTGCAAAGTGCGCCAATACTTATCCCATTGTGCATTGGCAAGAGGAGAGTTGCGAGCAAATCTGCGAGTAATTTCACCCACGTTAATCCCCAGATGCCTGGCTGAGGATTGGCTGGGAGCGAAATCCAATTCGAGTCGATGATGCCAAAACGGCCCCCTTATTGAGAAATACATGATTTTTGGTCAAAAGCGTTAATGGATCCTAATGTTGCTTTTAATGTTATGATATTGCAGGCTATTTCTGGCAAATTACCGATATTCACTTGGATTTAAACCATTCTTCGCACGGAAACCGAGACAAGTGTAAGTGCAGTATGAAATAAAACCATTTTGCAACTTTTATTGTATCCATTTTTTTCCTTTCTCTCTCTCTCCTCTCGATCTATTTGCTCATTCGCCTTTCGTCCTCCTTCTACCGTACCTTAATTTCTCTCCTTTCAAAGCCATTATACTTTCAGGAGCTGTTACAGCGTCGAAAAGGGGGCACTTTTCCTTTTCTCTCTTGCAACTGGAGTTGTTCTGTGCTTTATTTCAGCCAGGCTCTTGTTTCGCGTAACAATTCCTCTTGCTTGTGCCTGAGCCTCGAAGCAGTATAATTTCTCCTTCTTATGAACTCTTCTGCCACCGTACCTTTTCCCTCAACATCGTCTCAATTAGCCCGGTTGTTCATGACCCTAGCTCCTGGACCACTCATTGTATTCCACTTAATTCATCCTTTGCCAAAAGTAGGTCTCCTTTTCCGAGAGCAGTGCCGTGCAGTGCACCGTCCTCCCCTGACTTTCTTGCGCTCTTTCACTCCTGTCAATTT
>VRMD01000708.1:0-22576 GCA_009872375.1 Sminthurides bifidus | reverse complement strand
TCTGGAATAGAGTCCAGACTTATTAACAATTATGAGGTTGTAGAAAAAGTCATGGCCATGCAACAACCCTAGCTTCGTTGCTGTTTTTGAACACGAGTGAGGCATTTAATTCTTCTTAGTAACAATGCCACAAGGTCCGGTATTCACGGTGCGTGGGTTCTAATGAAATTATACTGCAGTGCTAGTTAAAGATCCACTCTGCTATTCACGCACTACAATGTCGCAAGGTGGAATTTCAATTTATCATAAAAGAGTCAACCAAATCTATTCCTGTCCTTGTGGTAGTCAATGGCACCTATATGGCGAGTCCTGTCCCTTTTGGCAAGTTGGCTGAAAGAGATGGCTGGCATGAACAGGATCTTGATTGATCATAAAATGGATACTTTCTTAATTTGAAGTCGTTGATTTTTTGTATTTGCAACTTTAACTTTACACGAAAAGCTTCGTGTGAAGATGGTGAAAACATAAGAGCGTGAAAAAACTAAAATATAAATCCACACCTGTACCTGCACCCAAATCATCATGCCCTCAGAGCCATCTAGACAAACTAGGCTTGTACTAGATGAACCTTACCATTGACATTGATAAGATTTTGAATTTGTTGGCGCGAAGAAATATATTTTAGCGGTTTTCTTATTGCATTTGTGTGCGTATTTCTATTGTTTACGCAGAACGTGATTTATAGCGTAAATATACACACAGTGTGTAAGTCATATTGACATGTGCTACGAGTGAAAAAAGATCCTGAAAGTTGATGTTTTCAGAAACGTCGTCAATTACAGCTCTCAAGATTTTCAGTTAAAAATGAAAAGCTGCACATCGGCTGTAAAATATTTCTTTTTTTACGGTGAATTGACCATATTCGTAGTACATTTTTATGCCTGAAAGTACTGGCTCCTTGCCGAATTTACGACTGAATTTGCTCATATTATTTGTGCCTTCATTAAAAAAAGGTAAGATTGACTGCTTCTTGCTATCTTCACTTGTTTTTTCGAAACTAATTCTCATGACATGACCTGAGACTAGAATTCTGTTTGCCTGCATTAATGATTACTACTGACTGGTAGCCTTCACGGTGATGAGTTTTTAATAAAGTGATATGACTCTTGCAGGATCGGACAAGGATGAGAACGCAGCGATTGAAGTTGAAATAATTTACTCAAAGATACTGATTGTAAAACTGACACAAACTTAAACGCTGATATGTCGGCGTTCACGCAAAATTCGAGTTCAACACAGGGGACTGGTTCGCAGCAAGTTCCTTCGTCGCAACCAGGAAGTCAGTCATCCGGTCCTACCAACTACATAATGGGTGGTGTCAAGGTTGAATTCCCTGCGAAGGCATACCCGTCACAAGTTGCCATGATGAGCAAGGTAAATAAAGATGTGATTCTGTTCCTTCAGATCAGAGTTTAGACGCATGTCAGTACTACTACGGGCATGCGTGGTTCAATTCTGCACTGTTTTTCAGATTTTCTTGATTTCAATGGTGCTGATTGAAAAAATCTTTACTGAAGCGCTCACTGATACTTGAAATATTCTACCGTATTTGATTTCCAGAATGACATGTATTGCTAAATCTTGCTCGTATTTCACTTAGGTAATCGAAGGACTGCGAAAGCGACAGAACTGTCTTCTTGAAAGCCCGACTGGATCTGGCAAAACTCTTGCTCTGCTGTGTGCAGCCCTAGCTTGGCAGCGACATGAAGCTGGTAAGATGAGATCTAGCATGAAATGCGGTTTTATTATTCCTTCTTTCCTACCCGGCCTGGTTACTGTGCGAATGCGGATTCGCTTTTCCTCACCTTGAGCATAGCACTAGTTGTACGTATCCTCTTGAGAATCAAAGGACTTGGGCATCAAAATAAGTGAATCTCGTGCCGCCTGTAACTCATAGGTGTCTGTGGTACAGTCAAGTTGAACAGTTAACTTTAAGCAGCAAGTAGTACCATATGTGAATGAGCGTTCCCGTGTATGTGGTTTTCTATTCCATTTGGGGACGGACGTAACGTATGGAAACACAGATCATACGCGCACAGCTTTCTTACTTTCCATGAGTTGCAGATAAGGTGGTACTATCTCGAACCTAGTGATGCTGTCGTTATGATTGATATTAGGCCCGAAAATATGAAAAGGATTCGTAAGTGCGAGGTATCTAAGTTAATCCTAATGATTTTTGGTTCACCTGTGTTTATTGAAGCTCATGATCAGCTATAAGTGGTTGTAAAACTACGAAACTATCATATTCTTCTTGGTCACTATCTCATTCTCTCTTACTGCACCCTAACCACCCACACTTTTCCAGACCTAAACTCCTAATGGGCTTGGAGACAGAGGTTTAGCTAAAAACAAAAAGGAGTCTACGATTACCTGCCGAAAGTAGATGAGGTCTTTGAAAGGGATATGCCGCTTAAAGAGGCTGTATAACTCAAGAGTACCATGTGCCCTAAAAACAAAAGAATATGTCCTCGAAATTAGTGCTTTTATGCATTATCCACTCCAGAGGACCCTGCAGGTCGTGGTCGTTTATGTGTGTCTCACTATTTCCCAGCAGTTAACACTCACGGGCGGAACTGAATCATGATAAATCTTTCCGTTCCTGTTTCTGCCCCTTCTGCCCTGTTTCTATACAGGATTTACCTTTGGTACTTTTCTACTATTTTCTCCCATAATATTTAATACAGGAGGCACTTATTTACATCATGACGATGAGGTCTCATAATCCGCCAATAATCATCGATGTTAGGGTGAAAGTACTACTTGCAAATTCCTGTTTCATGGCTATTCAAAATGCAATACAAAATTAAATACAGAGGTTCCGAGCTGCCAACTCTAGGAATTTGCGTGATGGGCGAGTCGAATAAAAATGGAGGCACACAAGCGTGTAGCAAGTTTTTAGGAATGAAACATCTTTTTCATTCCATTCCTAACTGAAGTGATGAAAATGAAAAGTTGCAGATGTGTATTATATTTCAAAAGAGCAAAAAACGGGAGACGGGTGGAAGGTTCTGGGATTTATATTGCCAACCCCGGAGGAAATATAGCCATGAATCTAATATGTATATGCATTAAGCGTTACAACTGCAGAGAATAATGATGAAAGCAACTTGATATTACAGTGGAAAAAGTTAATCCTCTCTTTTATTTCAAGATGTAAGGGATGTGGATTTTGCCTGCTGACAGAATTACGTGTTCTATCTCAAAAAGAACGGCGTATGTTTGAGCTTCAGCAATATTTTGCTCTCACGGGTATGCCATCATGGCGTTGAATCAATAAAAGAGTCGGGCGTTGTGGAAAACACATAAGGGCGTGAGATCCGAGGCATCTGTGGTGTCCGGGTCATCCATTGGTTCGCACCAACTCTATCCCGGAAAACCCCGCATGGCGGGTGCGACTAACTTCCATGCGCTCCTCTTTTACCACATAGTCCCCGTCTCATGTACATACGTTAGCTTCCTCTGCTTTTGGCTGTTGCTCAGTGTGCATAAAACTTATCTTTTCACTAAAAGTTTCTTGAAAAACCCTTTAATTCCCAAGAAGTCTCTAAATTGTTATCATGATGGTGTTTTAGTTCTTGAGCATCCATCGCGTACTTTCTGCAACTGATTTGGTTGTACCTTCATTAGAAAAGACTATCTGACATCGCCAGCGACAAAATCATTGGACACGCTAGTGCAAAAAATTACGAATTTCATGCCATTTGTAATTGTTTAACGCATGTCCATTTGCATTGTGTAGCGTGTAAAATTATGAAGTCACCCGAGCTTATGAATTATGACGATTCCAACAGTTTTTAATCGTTAAAAATTGAAATTAATTTATTGTTTTACCAGTAGGAAATCAGAAGCTGAGAGGTATTCTTGAATAGAATAGCCAAAAAATTTTCTTACGGCTGCTGTCTTCCAAAAATTCTTCCGAAATGCAAGAACTGTTGTTTCGGAGATCAATAACCGCATTAATAAAAATTAGACTAGTATAGCTTGTTATGATAATTAGATGGGTTTAAGCTGCAGTTCTTCTCCATATAACTTTGTCGCTCGAAACTATGAAGTGTGAAACGCAGATGAATAAAGATACGCATTCTTCCACCAACGGACCAAAGTGCTCAGAGCAACTTTGCAAAGGAGAAATCCTATCATGAAGGCTTTACCAAATAAAGAAAATTGTTATGATCTGTGCTGTGTTTGGTTTCTTGAAGAGAAGATGCTGCTTGCAAAACTGTCTCCCAAAAAAAGTGAGTAGTAGGCTAGAAAAGAAAGCAAAGTTGCGAACTAAAGATTTTTGAAGAGAGCGTCACAGGCACAGGGAATTCGGTTTTCCATGTGTATTCTTGTCGTGGGAGCTATGCTTCCTTGGTACGCCTTGAGGACTTCTCTAGATTGTACAATCGATTATCTTGATTAAAGCATGATGTATAGATAACGGAAGGATAGCTGAACCAGTGAATCTATTGGTTTTTCAAGTATTTCAACGTGTGTAGTGATCATTTTTTGAAGCCGTTGAATCGTGGCTTATTGGTACGAACTCAGACAACGAGGTAAAGCAAGTCGGCGAACAAAGCAACAGAAACTAGATGGCAAGGGAAGGTAGTATAAGTTGGAATCTGTTTGTGCTAGTAGAATGAAAAGCGATCGATTTCAATTCCTTGGTTTTTGTGCTTACTCTGTGACCTGAGTTGGCGTTGATAGCTGCTGGATTGCGAAAGTCGTCCTAAGTTTATTGGCAATTCATGTCGGTTTCGTATTCACTCTTTCAGTTTGTGTGTAGTTATCGAGCAAAAAAAGAAGAAATTGAATGTGGCAGTCAGAAAAGGGTTGTATAGTCCCTCCGTGGAAACCTTTGTCTGTGTTCTGTTTACACTAGGATTGGAGTACTTGTCGTCATTGATGTGATTCCCCCTTTATGCAATTCACCTCATTGTAGTCCTATCAAATTCAATATTAGCTGTCTCATGAAAAAAGGGCTGAACCCCGGTTGTGATCCGTTCAAGCCGGATCCATTGTGTCCCAAGAGTAATTGGGTAGCTCAGAGGAGTTCTCTTTTCATCGTTTCGATCGTTCCCCTTTCCGTCGTTTTTGAAACGTGCTGGGATCTCTCACTGCTTCCCAAAAACAGTCTTCATGGAATTCACCACGGGTATTCCTTTCAGCTTTCCTGACATTTTTCCCTTCCTTGCTAATTTTGAACCTACGAATCTCCAAACATGTAATTCAGGCTGAAGATGGCAAACCCACACATTTCATTTGAAGGATGTTAATATTCGAAATAGGTTGGGACGAGTTGAATGGATCAAGCACATCACTGACAACATCCATCCCCTCACTTTCTCCGCTTAGCAGTTTTCACTTTATGCCATCTACTCTCAGTTAATTATTCCCTAAAAATCCAATTTTCCAGAGAATCTCAAGGGGCATGTTTTACTCTCACTCTCATCTTCCACCTCTTCTCCTAAAATTTCGGCGTTAAAAATCCTTTCCACAATTGAAAGGCATTTAACGTGTGGCATTAAAATTACGAAGGTTCGAGCTTGAGATGTAATGAAAACGAAGTCTGTGCTTCATTTCCTCATTCTCATGGCACTTAAAGTGTTTCTCGCTGATTTTGGGAAAAACCTAATATTTTTATGAAAAAGTCATGCCTGATTA
This sequence comes from Sminthurides bifidus, assembly GCA_009872375.1. Taxonomy (NCBI): domain Eukaryota; kingdom Metazoa; phylum Arthropoda; class Collembola; order Symphypleona; family Sminthurididae; genus Sminthurides; species Sminthurides bifidus. The sequence continues at coordinate 16,930 of VRMD01000708.1, read as the reverse complement.
TTTCATCCTGTTAGTTTGATTAGATTAGATGCTAATTTCCAGTTTTTGATAGAATATTGTTGCGTAATTATATTAAGCACTTACAACCTTTTGTATTTGATTTCAGAAAGAGTTGAAAATTTTAATCGAGAAATCGATGAGCGTGCGTATGAGCGAGCAAAAAATAATGAAGCTTTACTTGTGGCCAAATTAAAATTGGAACAGCAACCCAAGAATAACATTGAGTTCCAAGCAGCTAATGATATAAACGATGGCATGGGTAAGCTCAGTTCAGCGAATGGAAGATCTGCCCTTGAAGAGGAGACTGCTGGAAATAAAGTTGGTAAGTTACTTCTTGATTATCTGTTTATATAATGACGCTTGAACTTGAGCTTTCGCACATAGCTCTAAATATTTTTTCCTTAACGCGAGTCTGCTTATCTCAATCAGAGAAATAGTAGCAAAGCCGCATGCGCGTTAGTGAATAATGGAAGTTTCGTGAATCCAAATCAAGAAAATTCCTTATGAAAGAAGGTTTTGTTTCAACTCATTTATGATCTGGTAAATGCCTATTCTCGTTCCCTCTGTCTCATGACAAGCTTTTGGTAACAACTATCAATCATACGACGAGTATGTGATGATTGACAACATTTCATGAAGAACTTTTAGCTGTATAATGTAATGATTTCAAATGCAAGATTAAAGCCTTGTGTTACAAGAGGGGAGGTAGGGATGTCGGGTATGACGTACTCAACAAGGTTTCATCACTCTGTAGGGAGGAGTCTGTTTCTTCACAGTCTCTGGGCAGAATAAAAAGGCAGACTGAACGGAATGAAGTTCTGTATTTCTGTTTTCGCATGAGCGATTGAAGAAGACGAAGAAGCGTAATATTCTGGTGACAGTCATTTCTTTGATGTCAAGCACAGCAATGATACACTATGTGTAAGAAGTAAATTGAAGATGGTTCTAGGACTGTAAAATCGTTCCTCGATTCCTTTATTCTTTTGCTTCCTTAGTTCTAAACTTCCCTCTTAGTTTGCTCTCATCGCACTAGTATTTCCCTGTTTCTCCCTACTGCTAGCTTTCACCATTCTTACTTTCTTTCGTTACTCTGACTCATCCAACATGTCTACCAAGCCTTAAGATCTCAGCTTATCGTTTACGAGATCTAAATCCCCTCGCCCGTACTCTATCTGACGTACCTCAGGCTTCAGCGAGTCTTTTCATAGCTTTCTCTCCGAGTCGATTCAAGCATTATTTTTTACGTAATCCATGCTCGCAGTGACGTGTACCGTGCGATCATACCTTACCTGCTTTGCTGTTATAAACTGATTTTCTAGAGTGAAAGCCATACGTAGTTGCATTGACAGTATCCCTGGCATTCAAGAAACACATGGTTTTCTGATATTCAAAATTTTATTGCCATCATGGATGATGAATTTCTAAGTTCGATTGCCCTGAGACAAATCCAGTGATTGCAACTTTGATGATTAGGTGGTATTCTATTGGTCTGTATCATCGTACGTAGCAGTAAGGAAATAAATTATAATAAGAAAGCCAAATTAATGACAGCAGGTTTCCCAGCTCCGTAATTAGAAATGAAAATTTTTTGGTCGAGTGTTTAAATGATATATATGCAGCTCTATAGTTCTGGCCATGTTAAGTGTTCAATTTTGAAATTCAGTCTGGGGAAAGGACTTCCAGTCTTTTGTAAAGGTGCAACAAGCAGGGAGGAGTCCTTGGACATGCTATGCAGCTGGATAGTAATCATCCATTGATGAATTTACCCGTCCATCAAAGTAAAAAAAATTAGCATACATCCTTGACAATTTCTGAAGTTAAAGTAAAAGCTATACCGTTATCATTATCGTCCAATTCATCTATTTGGATCGGTAGAGAATCTTTTAAAGTCACACGGCAAATCAAATCAAATTCAAATTCTAGAAAAAGGAATTCAGTCATTCTGCCTTCGGGCAACCACTGCCAGTGTGGAATAGACTCTAATGTTATAGTCCTAGACGTAGTTGCGTACTTGGAAGTTACTGCGGCGACTGTGGACAGTTTTTTTTCATTAGATCTATCGCACACATCGTATCTTCGTTTGCAGGTATCTTGCCGGATGGGCTTGCTTATTAACCTATGAAATGCGTTAGTTAGCAGCAAGTTAGTGAGAACATTGATTGGGGATTAATGGCATATTTTACTAGTATATTATGAATGTCATTGGTAGAGAACATGCCATGCAAGACTAAAATGGGTAGGAAAACATTTTTGAAGAAAATTACATTCACAGTTTAAAGCTTAGTATAAATTATTTTACCATGTGCGGATGGTTGAAATTTCGTGAAAGACCGATTATGCAGTGGAAAAAACGCACAAAATCGCTAACTTTTAGCCTGAGTAAAAATTTTTAATTTTTATCACGAGTTGGATGCTGCGGAACTAACTGAAAAGTAGTTTATTCCACCGCTGTACAGTACGGCTAAAGTTTCAGGCATATCAACATTAGCATGACTACATAGATGAGAATTTTGATAGAGCTTCTATGGTTAGATAATGAATTGTGCAGGCTGTATACAATCTGCTGTGATTTGGTTCAGAGAAAACTGGAAGGGGAAATGGAGAAAGATTAGGAAGAAAGCGGGAAAGATAAGGCGAATGCACCAGGGAAACTTGATATACTATATGGACTTCAATGTAACACAATAGATTTTCGTCCACACATGTCAAAATTTCAAGTGGCATCCTTGATCTGTGTAGCCTGTATGTGTAATTTTCAGTAATGCGAGAGGGGATAAGTTTTAGGGAGAAGCGAAGGGGGAAAGGACTATAAAAAGATGAGGAAGACTAGCGGTAAATCTTTTCGTGATACTCTCGTGGGTTGGGCCAAATCAGTCCTTTGTAAGTTTACCAATGTGGAGTAGGATTGGGAAGGTCTTTCTGGCCTTGGCTTGTATGAATGGGGACTGGTTGACAAAGCCGTACTGATAACACTAATAATGATACGTTTGGTTCGTGTGACTTGGACAGTAATTGAGTGGCAGCAGTTCCACTTCTGCAGTCAGTTTGATTTGCTCATGGCAATTATTTTTTCCAGCCTCCCTCTGATCTTCCGCCTGGGTGAATATTTCAGTTTAGGTTTGAACCCTCGTACGATCCCCAGCTTTGAGTCATTCGAAGTACTTATCGATGTAAGACCGGACACCGGATCCTTTACAAGGGGCTCTCACCCTCTTCCTTACGTCGATTTTGCCTCCTCCCGCACCTATATCAGATTATTATTGCTATCATTATTACCTTTTGTAATATGTAAAAGCGCTAACTTACAGTGAAAATATGATGGCTTAGAACCCTGTTGTTGTCGATGATGATCGCGACCCAGCAGCATTCGAGTATCAGTTCCGTACAGATATAATATCATAATACAACTGCAGCCCCTCCAGCATTCACATAATGAATGATGAAAACAAGAAATGCAGTAAGTGGATAGTCGGCTGGCCGTCCACTCGAATCTGTAATTAAACGCTTGAGTAAATTTTCTTGGTCGCTTTTCCGAATTGCTCCCTACTTTCCCTAGTCACGCTCACAAGTCTCGGACTATGCAGCATACTCAAAATATGGTAACATAGTAAGCCGTGCGTTGAATGAATTTCGGTTTCAGTTGTACTCTCTTTCATAAGCTGGTAAATATAATGCACATAATAATTTAGGTGCTGCAAAGTGTTTTGTGCGTAATTATTACGGTATCGAATGCATACAAGGAGGATTGCGCAAACCTTTTAACCTGAATGTAAATTAACAACCGTTTTGTCTTATGCTTGAAAGATGGAATATCTCTGCTAACCGATGAAAGCTTGGAGTTCAACGATTCAGCGGTGTCTGACTCTCTTCTAACCTCAGATGAATCTTTTACTGCCGCTGGTGGAAACGAAAAACCGAAGGTTATGGATTATCCAGTTACTGATGATGAAGACGATTTTCAGCCTCATAGGCGCACTGTAACAAAGGAGGTTATGCACAGAGGTGCTAATATGGAGGAATCAATGGTTTGTTGAGCTTACACGTAAACTAATGTTGTCTTCTTTATTAGTTGTGTATTGAGCGCATTTCTTTAATTCTCGTACAGGCATTTGAGCATAACCAAGCTGCAAAGACGGGCAAACGTAAAGCTAGTGAAACAGAACTTACCCACTTTGGGGCTGTGCTAACACCAGAAAAGCTTGAACCGGAAATAGTCGAAAAGAAACTCACGTATGTTACAAAACTTTAATGCTGCGTATGGATGCAAGTGGGAATATTTCTTGGTCAGTTTTACTCAGAACTGGATACAATTAACTATTGTTTTCTAGGACACCTAAAATATACTTTGGAACAAGGACTCACAAGCAAGTCAGCCAAATAATCCGGGAGCTTTCTAAAACAGCATATAGAAATGCCAGGTAAACTTTACATTCATATTAGTTCACAATCACAAAATTGTATCGTCGATGCGCAGAAAGGCATTCCTGAGGTGCAAGTGCAGCGACTCATTTTGAGCTAGGAGAATGAAGTCGCATATCTATTGGCAAGGCAGGGATGCTTTTGTGCTCGTTGCTTTCAACAGTTGAACAAAACTTTTCCAACAAATGTTATGGAAAAAGATCAGTTCATGTTTGGGAACTTCAGTTTTCGAGCGCACTAATATATCAGCTATGCGTCATTCTGCATGGGGTAGTTGTACTTGAAATGAGTAAAAGTCCACACGTTTTCTACAGCTAGACATTGTTCCATGGAAAGAACAAAGACTGGAGTAGTAGTGTGAAATGTTTCGCTTTGTTGAATTTGAAGATGAGTGATGAGTTGAGACGGATTGTGTAAAGAGGACGGTTAAAACTACCGGCTCGTGATGATAGGCCCAACCGATTGCAGGAAAAGGGCTTTTTTCCTAACGCAGTTTTTTGATTCATTGTTTATTGAGATCATGGCTTGCCGCGAGTAATATTATATTCTGGTTGGGTGCGTTTGTGTTTGAATAAGATTTCTTTGATGAAATCTAGTATCTTGTCTCTTGTGTTTCTGCTTCTGCTGTTTTCTCTGTAAAATACCGGGCAATAACAATACTACTACCTACTTCTAACTAGGCTATTTACTATATACAAGGCTTCGATCTTGTTTTCCTATCAGTTGTTCAGTACCGATTTTGATTTGCTGTTTATTGTCTTCGAACTATTTTCTACATGTCTTCTTTTTGCTCTTTACCGTCATATTTTTTCCCCTTCTCAAGCAGAAAACACTGTTAATTTGCCTGTCTGTGATACGTTATTTTATGATCACTGATTCAGATTCAGATAAGCTGCGAACTCCACTATTTTCATTTAAAGTCATTAGTTTGGGTTTACACTTACTCGTGTGAGAATTTTTTCACACAAAATAGAATCGGAAGTTGGGACTCAGTTGAATGCGTAGTACGATTGCTTGGTCGCGTTATAGAGAGGTTGATTTACGTAATTTATTCCGATTAAAGTGACTATTTGTTTTCCTGTTCCTCAGAAACAGCTTAGGTCGAAAATTGTTCTAAGATCTTACAGATTGCATAATGTAATTCCTTTTTGATCATTGGATTAGGGTCAATCAACGAAACTTATCTTGTTATTACAGCGATAAGGAGTAGCAATACTAAGGACTAAAAAACTGTGTAAGAAGGCTATTGTCAGTATTGTGCACTTTATCTCTAGTGCTAGCACCTGCAACTAACACTGCCACAGTATGGGGCATTCTCATATCTGGGTTAGTTTACCCGGTATTGCATGCTTATACATATGTACATTGAAATGAACAGTGAGCTCAGCGCTTGTCCATCAGCTGAAATTATATTTTTCTCTTTAGCTCAAAAATATCAGCTTGCGTAGTATATTTAAAATGACAAAGTGACTTTGGCTTTGAATACAGTAATATCGAGGAAGGTAGAATAGCGAAAAAAACCGTCGGATGACGGCTGTGACAAATGTCGCATGCTACAGCTCATTTAAGATTGGCAAAGACGAACTTTTAGCAGGACAGCCAATAAAGGAAAGCGTAGTTTTCTAATTAGCTATGGGACTTATTACCAAACTCCTCGATTGATAATTTTGAAAAAATCGCTCATCGTCTCCAATGCTCGTTCATGGGGAATTCATATCTAGATGAAAATGGTGAAAACAGTCACTTGTAGTGCCATTTTTTGGCTGGTTGGAAATGAATACCGTACTCTTGTACTTTTCTCGAGAGTTTTAGCTACAGAAAGTCCTCTATTTTATTGTGAGAGCTTCTCTTTCTGTGCAGATCAGAGTTCATAATTATTCGTCCTCTCAACTGATAGAATTGTCAAGCGGTAGTAATCATCAGTGTACGCATGAACAGATAACTAGCGCGTCACATAGGAATTAGTGTCCACAAGGGAAACTTCTTTCACAAAAATTTTGCTGGAGGCAGGCTTATGCCAGTTCAGACGGAATTCGTGCGTAATCTTATGTTCAGGCTTCATCTTCCGCACGAGATTTTCCAACCGTAGGTTTTGCTCTTACACGACTCTTTGGAGCTGTTCTCTTTAGCTCGTCGTTCCTCTTGAAGGTCTTAAGTGTGTTTGTTTGCAAAAGCTTACCACAACGCTTTCGTCAGGCATCGATGCAATTGATAGAACCGTTTCTTCTATGAGCTGGGAAAACATTCGTTTTGCTCCAGGCCAGGAAAACCTTACCTGGCATTCGGATTCGGCTGTCACATAATTTTAATTGATACTTACAGGATGGTAATCTTAGCCAGCAGGGACCATACATGCGTCAATCCGATGGTCCGAAAATTGCCAAATAAAAACGAGGCTTGCCGAGAGTTATTGGACCCAGTGAAAGTAAAGTTTTTTATACTAAACCCTTGCAACAAATCGGTTTTTTAAGTTACTATAAATTTCAAACATCTTCCAGGGTGCAGGCTGTCAATGGTTCAGCAACTCGAAGAAGGTAGGCAATTTTCATGAGATGGCTAGACTGGGACTACCGCCAGCCTACGATCTGGAGGATCTGGTGACAGTTAGTAAGCAGGTATGGTGTATGAGTCCAAGAAGAAGCGGTGTGAATAACAGAGTTAAGCGGTGTCTTAAAATCAGCTTTTATTTGCTTGCAGAATCGAGCTTGTCCTTATTATGTGACAAGGACATTAATGGATACTGCCGATCTCATAATTTGTCCGTATAACTATCTAATTGAACCCGGCATACGTAGTAGCGTAAGGATGCTATAGTGTAATCTTCAACATTGCCACTGTGTTAGCTAAAAGAACAATGACTGAGTTGATTTGCATTTCCAGATGAACTTGGACGTCGATAACAACGTTTTGATATTTGACGAAGCTCACAATATGGAGGATGCTGCAAGAGAGGCTTCTAGCTTTGCAATCATTATTGACAGCTTAAAAGAAGCACTGCAAGAATGTGAGAAAGTCTCAGCAATGCCTCATTGCTTTGAGCCGTACGCTCACGACTGTTTGGTAACTTGTAGCTGTAAAATGCTTGTAATCATAATGCGAGATGTTACATGCGGAAGAAATCGCTTAATTTAGTTGGATTGATATTGTAGGCAAAACTCATATCTTCTATCTCCGGTTGGATGGAGGATCAAGAACAGCATCTGACGAGCATCAGTTTCGATTGCCTGGGCAAATGCTGGACTGGAGCTCAAATAAAGGCTGAATTTCATGAAAATGGCATTACTGATGATAGAGTGCAAAAGACTAAAGTATATATAGAAATCGATACATAGCTTGCAACTAGTCGTCTCGTTTGCCAAAACCATAGCCATAAGAACTAGTCATAATAATTCCTAACACTTTTACAGGAAATGTTTGCGCTTATCCTGAGAAGTAGAGAGGAAGAAATGAACCGCCAAAAAGAACGTGGAATAAGGGGCATGGAAAAGCCAATGATATCAGCTGTTACAGTGAAGACCCTAGAATCAGTATTTCAAGTGTTTACATCGTTGAACGCTTCATCAGGTATATATATGAATGATTACCGCATTGCGTTACTGAAACAATCCGTCAGGAACCGCAGAGAAAGAGGAGCAGCTAGCAAAGAGGCTCTAATATTCAACCTGTGGTGCTTAAACCCTGCAGTCGCTTTTGCTGTAAGTTTCATCTTTGGATCTGTAGCTTCTGTTACGATATGATGGGTTGCCTGTTGCCTTATTGCTGTTTTTTGTTGGTTAGGCTTTCAAAAATGTACATTCCATCGTACTGACTTCAGGAACTCTTAGTCCAATTGGTTCATTTCAATCCGAGTTGGGAACAAATTTTCCCATAAAACTGGAAGCCTCTCACGTGATAGATAAATCTCAAGTAAGAGTCGATTACTTGCGATAATAAAACGATAGTATGAATCTAATACTTCAGAATACGGCTAGTAAGGTAGAGGTTGTTGATAAATTACAGGTTCTGGTTGGTATGATTGGCAATGGACCTCAAAATTTGTCATTGAATGGTTCCTACAAAAGTGTAGAAACTTTTGGGTATCAGGATGAGCTGGGTAGATTAATCTATCACGTTTGCAGAGAAATGCCTTATGGTGTATTGTGCTTCTTTCCTTCATACAGACTACTGGAAAAAGTTAAGGATAGGTAAGGGTATTTTGTCAAAAATTCTTCATTCGGTGTCAAGAATTCAGCTTCAATGGTATTTGTAATCGTAGATGGGAAGCTACAGGTCTTTGGAAGGAACTCAAACTGATTAAGAGAGTCGTGATCGAACCACGTTCCGGAACCCACGAGTTTGAAGAGGCAATTCAAACATTTTATGAAGCAAATACGGATGAAGGACGAATTGGCAGTGTAAGTACATGATGCACTTATCTTGGTGATTTTGTTCATATAGTCCTAGTACCATGCTTTTACACATCATCTAAACCTTGTATAACATTCTGCATTCCTCAGGAAACTGGAGGCTTTTTCATGGCAGTTTGTAGGGGAAAAGTTAGCGAAGGCATTGACTTTGCTGATAATAATGCCCGTGCCGTTATCTGCGTAAGTCGCATGCACATTCAGAGATTCAGCTACAGCTGTTTTTTTGCGCATACATGTAGTTTGCAGAATGAGAAATAACGTTGATAAAAATGTCCTGCTACCTTATGTCAAGTAAATGCTTTATCGTAGGTGGGGATTCCGTTTCCTGCATTGAAGGATTTGCAGGTCGAAATGAAAAGAGAGTACAACCAACAAAACATGAGCCGTGGATTGCTTTCAGGTGGCGAGTGGTATGAAATCCAAGCATTCAGGTACTGAATCCAGGATTTCTATGTTACAGGATCATAAACAATGCAGTATAAAGTTCTATCCCAAATAACTCATATTCGATTCGGTACTCAGTATAGTTTTTTTACAGGGCTTTAAACCAGGCTTTGGGACGATGTATTCGTCATCGACATGATTGGGGAGCTATACTTCTCGTGGATGATAGATTTTTGCAAAATCCGAGATACACAACCTCCCTTTCTAAATGGGTTCGGTCTTCGGTTAGTTAAAATGTTACTCTCGCTGAGATCGAATGTTCTGCTTTAGTGACTACTGATTATAACCTATACCCCTAAAGTTTTAGTGATTTGGTTTGCATGTATGTTGCACTGACCGAGTCTTCGTTTCTCTAGGCTCATGGCTACAGAACCTGGGGCGGTTTTATCGGAAACTTGCGTCAATTCAAAGAAGATATGCTAGCCCGGCCACTGCTAACACAACAAGCTTTCGGGCTTCGTGAAGTTACTAATGTGGAGAATGAAAATCCTGGATGGCACATTGGCTCTTCTAATACCCAAGGAAATAATACTGAGGCCGAAAGCAGTGTGCATAAAAGCGCATTTTTTGGGTTTTCTTGTCCCTCGACACCGGTTCAACATTCCACATCTGATGCCAGTTTCTCAATTAACACTGAAACACCCTCTCCCATAACCACATATGGAAGAAACTTCAAGAAACCTAAGCGTAGTAATAGTAACTGGTAAATTGCAGCTGCTGCAGTTATCTCTTAGTTTTTTCGCAGCATAACCTTTTATGAAAAGCAAAGGCAACTAAAGACGGTAAAAACTTACTCTCGTTAGTTTTTATGTTTCTTCACGATCGACGCAACTTTACGCAACAAGTACACTTTTACACAGAATTTATGATAAGAGAACTGTCATACTTTTACCAAATAAACGTTTTGAGGTCTTATGTTAATGAATACAGATGACTTGTTATTAGTCTCGTTTTTGCTTACTATATGTTCCTCCAGCAAACCAATGCAATGCATGTGCTGTCTCCTCCTACCAAACAAGCATATCTGTATTGTCCACCTTGAACCCGTACAGTTTAGATGATTCCGTAACCACTGAATTTGATTAATTACATTTTATTCGACAAGCTACAAGCAAGAAGTTATGTGCTGGTGAAAATATTGTCATATTTGCAGTGCAAATGGATGTTTATTCCCCAATTGCGTAATTCGTTCAGCAGGGTTCAAAAAAGCTTGAGCCGTCAAACGTTTCTTCGACTAGTTGAACCCTGAGCTCGGTGCGTCGACTATACCTACAAGGTGAGCTTCGTCTACGCTTTTAGTCTGGGCAGACTCTATGTTGGTACATATATATTTGGTCGTCAATGTTAAATTCCGCACATTCGTCCTGTGGGACTGGCCGACCAAATGTGCTGACGGCACGGTCGGCGTCCTGGATTCCTGGCCCTGTGCTTTTCCCAATTGAAGTAGACGCCCCGACAAAATGTAAGTGGATAGATGTTGGTGTCGACGATGATGTTAAGTTGTTGCAGATCCAAATGAATCCGGCAAACACAATAAGGAACTATTACGATTAACATGGAGTGAGTGGGAACCCGCAGTTGGACACTGTTATTTAATTACAATTAGTTATACAAATTTTCACAGTTACACGAGATGTACGACCAAGAGGAAGGTAAGATTTGTAATCCCATTAAAGTTTCACATTGTACATGTATTTTTGTATTAGTAATCTCAATAAAAAAATATTCAAATCAGCACTGTTAGTGTTCGCTAAAACCGAACAGTTATTATTAATAATTCAAAATTACCTTTACTAATGCTAGTAATAAGTAATTAGTAACTTTTTGAATAACTTGATTTCATGAAATTTGATTCATTTTTGCTGATTATGGTAGATGGCGACGATGAGGGAACCTCAGCAGAGTTGTGGCAGGAGGCTTGCTGGATTGTCATCAACGCTTATTTTGACGAGAAAGGTTTGGTCAGACAACAGTTGGATTCCTTTGACGAGTTCATACAGATGTCTGTGCAGAGAATTGTGGAAGATTCTCCGCAGATTGAATTACAAGCTGAACCTCAGCATACGTCGGGAGAGATTGAAAATCCTGTAAGTAAAAATGTTGCTTATTTTTTCCCGTTTATATAATAGTTTGCAGTGACATCGCAAAATATAATTTCACAATCTTACCCACTTTAGACTCGCTACTTCCTCAAATTTGAGCAAATTTACCTGTCGAAACCAACTCATTGGGAAAAGGATGGTGCACCATCGGCCATGATGCCTAATGAGGCACGTCTAAGAAATTTAACGTACTCTGCCCCATTATACGTTGATATTACAAAAACTGTCGTGAAAGATGAGCCCGTCAAGACACCTCATGCTAAGACTTTTATTGGTAAAATTCCAATTATGCTTCGTTCCACTTACTGCATTCTGAGTGGATTGACAGATCGTGATTTAACCGAGCTCAACGAGTGCCCTTTGGATCCCGGAGGTTACTTCGTAGTTAATGGCTCTGAGAAGGTAATGTTTAGAGCTAGATATCTACAAATATTATGAAAGTGGTGCGCTGTATATACGATCTTTTATTCGGGTCATCCATGAATTATTGAACAGCAACGTATTTCGTTTTAATAGGTTCTAATTGCGCAAGAGAAAATGGCAACGAATACCGTATATGTCTTCAGCATGAAGGACTCCAAATATGCGTACAAAGCAGAGATCCGGTCGTGCCTTGAGCACTCATCCCGTCCCACCAGTACTTTGTGGGTGAACATGCTTTCCCGTGGAGGTCAATCATTGAAAAAGTCTTCTATTGGTCAGCGTATCATAGCCATTATACCCTACATTAAACAAGAAATTCCCATTATGATTGTGTTTCGAGCTTTGGGATTTGTCGCTGACCGTGACATATTGGAACACATCATTTACGACTTCGATGATCCTGAGATGATGGAAATGGTTAAGCCATCGCTGGACGAAGCATTCGTCGTTCAAGAACAAAACGTTGCACTCAATTTTATTGGTAAATTTGCTTTGATGGCACACATTTTCATGGTTGAAAAAACTGCATGAATTACTAATCATCATGGACTTGCATCTTTATAGGTGCAAGAGGAGCCAAACCGGGTGTCACTAAGGAAAAACGTATTAAATATGCGAAAGAAATTCTGCAGAAGGAAATGCTTCCTCACGTCGGTGTCTCGGATTTCTGCGAAACAAAGAAAGCTTATTTCTTGGGATATATGGTTCACCGTCTTCTCTTGGCAGCTTTAGGCAGAAGAGAATTAGACGATCGCGATCATTACGGAAACAAGCGCTTAGATCTTGCAGGACCACTGCTGGCTTTCCTGTTCCGTGGATTGTTCAAGAATTTACTAAAAGAAGTTAGAATGTATGCTCAAAAATTCATTGACCGCGGTAAAGATTTCAACTTGGAATTAGCCATAAAAACACGAATCATTACTGATGGCCTAAAATATTCCTTGGCTACCGGCAATTGGGGTGACCAGAAGAAAGCCCATCAAGTCCGAGCCGGGGTGTCACAGGTAAGAAGCATTTATACTTATAGGTTGTTCGCTTTCTAGTAATAGCTAACTCACATCATTACAAAATGGCACACTGAGTCTTGGCAACATGTTCTTAAAATATAACTGTGTAAATCGAGAAATTCTGCAAGTTATTCGAGGTCTGGTTTTCACTTATTCATAGGTATTGAACCGGCTAACATTCGCATCAACCTTATCGCACTTACGACGTGTCAACAGCCCCATCGGTAGAGACGGAAAGCTGGCTAAACCGCGTCAGTTGCATAACACACTGTGGGGTAAGCCTACTTGTCACGGAACTTGGAATTAAATTGGATAAAAAAAAGTAACGCTTGTAGTAATAAAAGCTCATGCTTGTTATGCCAATTTCATATGATTGCAGGAATGATTTGTCCTGCCGAAACTCCCGAAGGAGCCGCCGTAGGTTTAGTAAAAAATCTAGCTCTTATGGCTTACATATCTGTCGGTTCACAACCCAGTCCCATCTTGGAATTCTTGGAAGAGTGGTCCATGGAGAACTTGGAAGAAATTGCTCCATCTGCCATCGCAGAGTAAGCATTGTATTTTTCCCCAGACTTTCCGTGTTTAATGGCAGTAAATCATTTTAATTTTAATACTAGTGCAACCAAAATTTTCGTTAACGGATGTTGGGTTGGAATCCATCGTGACCCTGAGCAACTGATGTCTACTCTCCGAAAGTTGCGGCGACAGATGGACATTATCGTATCAGAAGTATCCATGGTGCGGGATATTCGTGATAGAGAAATTCGGATCTATACAGATGCAGGACGCATTTGTCGTCCCTTACTGATTGTGGAAAACGGAAAACTTTTGCTGAGAAAGAAACACATCGATACTCTAAAAGAGCGAGAGTACAACAATTATGGGTATGTAACGTGCAGCTAGAAGCTCTAATGCACCTGCAGGTGCTCATGATCTTGGTTTCAATTAAAACTTGTTCTCGGTTGTAGTTGATATCTCTTTTGTTGACAGCTGGCAAGATCTTGTGGCGCGAGGTGTGGTTGAGTACATAGATACTATGGAAGAAGAGACTGTAATGATTGCTATGTCACCGGACGATTTGAACCAAGATCAGCGGTCAGCGTACTGTACGACCTATACGCATTGTGAAATTCATCCTGCCATGATATTAGGAGTGTGTGCTTCTATTATTCCCTTTCCTGATCATAACCAGTCTCCGCGTAACACTTATCAAGTATGTTCAGACTGTTTAGTTTAATTTTTCTCGTATTTTTCATAAGCTAAGAAGCTACGACGGTCACACAATTTTCAAATTTTTTCAGAGCGCTATGGGAAAACAAGCCATGGGAGTCTATATCACGAATTACCATGTCAGAATGGACACACTAGCTCATGTGTTATACTATCCTCAGAAACCTTTGGTAACCACGAGGTCCATGGAATATCTACGATTCAGAGAATTGCCGGCAGGCATCAACAGCATTGTTGCCATTGCTTGCTATACTGGATACAACCAAGAAGATTCAGTCATTTTGAACGCATCTGCGGTAGACAGGGGATTCTTTCGTTCGGTATTCTTCCGATCATATAAAGATCAAGAATCGAAAAGGATCGGGGATCAAGAAGAGCAATTTGAGAAGCCGTCCAGAGATAAATGTCAGGGAATGAGGAATGCAATTTATGACAAGCTAGACCAAGATGGAATCATAGCGCCCGGCGTCCGCGTGTCCGGAGATGACGTTATTATAGGTAACAGTACTATTCTTGGTTGCTCGCATAAGATAACAAAATCGAAAATATTTTGCCTATCATTACACCTTCATTGTGCACTTTTTTGCAGGGAAAACAATTACGTTACCCGAAACCGAAGATGAATTCTCAGAGTCTAGCCGACGTTATGTGAAGCGAGATGCTTCAACATTCTTACGTAATTCAGAAACTGGAATTGTTGATCAGGTCATGATAACCTTAAACTCGGATGGTTACAAATTTTGTAAAATAAGAGTTCGCTCTGTGCGTATACCGCAAATCGGCGATAAATTTGCATCCCGGCACGGGCAGAAGGGTACTTGCGGAATCCAATACAGGCAGGAGGTGAGTTTTGGGTCTTGTTATCAATATAAAAATCATGCTCTTGCTTTTTACTGCAAATAGCTACAAAATTACTTGTTTTCGTAGGACATGCCTTTTACGGCTGAAGGTCTGACACCTGACATTATTATTAATCCCCACGCTATTCCATCTCGGATGACAATTGGGCATTTGATTGAGTGCCTACAAGGCAAAGTTTCTGCGAACAAGGGAGAAATTGGTGACGCTACTCCTTTTAATGATGCTGTGAACGTACAGAAAATTTCCAATCTTCTAGAGGCGTATGGTTATCATCTTCGAGGAAACGAGATAATGTATAATGGTCATACTGGCCGTAAAATAAATGCTCACATTTTCCTGGGACCAACCTATTATCAAAGATTGAAGCACATGGTAGATGACAAGATTCACTCCAGAGCGCGCGGTCCTGTCCAAATCCTGGTGAGGCAACCCATGGAGGGTAGGGCAAGGTATGTTTCATAGCGGTTTACAAAAGATGCTTTGTGTCTGCGATGAATACCGTTTGTTCACTTCATCGAAAAATTTACACCAACTTTTTAATAAAACCAGGGACGGTGGTCTTCGTTTTGGTGAGATGGAACGGGATTGTCAAATATCGCATGGAGCTGCTCAATTTTTGAGAGAA
The DNA here is from genome assembly GCA_009872375.1 of Sminthurides bifidus. NCBI lineage: Eukaryota > Metazoa > Arthropoda > Collembola > Symphypleona > Sminthurididae > Sminthurides > Sminthurides bifidus. Next base: position 1,413 of record VRMD01000708.1, on the reverse strand, counting down.
CGCCTGTTTGAGGTGAGAATAAGTGAATGAACAAAAGTACAAGCAATTATTAATGATACCGTAGCAATGCGTTCTCGTTCTCACGTTGTGCATCAACTTGTTGTCAGGTTTCTGACCCCTACCGAGTACATGTTTGTGACTTGTGTGGCTTAATTGCGATCGCTAATCTGCGCAACAAGACATTTGAATGTCGTGGTTGCAAAAATAAGACTCAGGTGAGCTATGTTTTCATGACGGGGTCGAACAGATTTTTATCTTATGATGCAACATACAAAGTAACACAAACTTGTTGTTTTTGTCATTTAGATATCTCAAGTACGTTTACCGTACGCAGCGAAGCTTCTGTTCCAAGAGCTGATGTCAATGAACATAGCTCCGCGGTTAATGACAACATGAGCCCTTAGATGTTGAATCGTTACGTACTTTTGACTATTAGCTCTAGGTAATGTTAGGTTTTGTAAGCTACATTCATGGATGATGAACTTTAAAATAGGAGTTCGTTAAAAAGAACACGATACATTCAATTTTTTGGTCAAACTAGCGTTACAGATCTTAAGGATGATATGATTTAAGGAATCGGAAATCCTCTCCTAAAAATGTAATACTGAATTTTTGTATTGAAGTAGTACTTACAGTGTATCATTTTCTTAGCAGACTGTTATAATAAGTAACTGAAGAAAGGTGGAGATGTCTGTTTTTTAGCTCTTGTTACTGCAAAAATTAAAAAGTTTTGTCGATTTTTGTAAACCTCTTTGGATTACATGTGCATCCACAAGTTTTGTGTAGCAGTTAACTATTTCGGTCATTTATAAAACATACAAAATATATCATCAACTGTAAGTTTTGCGTTGCCTAATCTCGAATATTATTCCAGGTGTGCGCATGATCGTGTCCTCCATGTCGTACAAGGAAGCAGGTATAAGGAATAAAAGCTGGAATAGATCTCTCTAAAAGCATGAATGACGCAAGCATGCATATCCTCACATTTGGTATTCGGTATCTTGAACGAACACTCGGAGAGAGATCAGCTGAAGTATGAGTGCCATGAGCAGGATTTTCGCAGCGTAGAAGGAAAATCGCATCCTGAGAGCTTCAGACTGACTCAGATATCGTGTCATAAATTGTGTCAACAAAACCTTGACGTAAAGCGTGTGGATTACTTGGAAGCGCTGCTATTACAACTTAACCGGATTTAAGTTTATCCTACAGATACAATCAGTTAAACTGCCCTTGCTGGCCTGTGAAGGTGTTTGGACCGGTTGTCGGATTGGTGCGACTTGGACGAATTAAAAGTTAATATCTAAAATTTGGCGGAGTTATCGAAGCTGAAGGATTATCATTAAGCAATAAGAATTTTTAACTATAAATTTTACAATCATGGCTTCTGAAAACGTATTTTTGTTCATTCCGAAT
>VRMD01000707.1:0-22577 GCA_009872375.1 Sminthurides bifidus | reverse complement strand
TGTATCGCAAGATGGAATAGCACCAGTATTTATGTTTTAAAGCTGTACGAAGGTCCTCTGTATTACGATAAAGGCAGAGACATGTAAGAAAATTACAGGAAACCCATTACTGGCTGTTAATGACGAGTTCTAAGATTTAGTCAAAAGTAGTCTTTCAAGTCTTATCGTTTTGTATTTAAGGCTTGCAATATGCATGAGTACCATCATTCATCTAGTAAATCGCTTCGTAAGCTGTTTTACAAATATATACAAAATGCTGATAACCCTGGCTGAAAATGTGCTACTACATCACACATGCAGGCCGTGAACAAGTTGGAATAGAACCGAAGAGATATAACTGTATACATAAATAGGGTTAAAGAAAGTGCCCTTTGGCTTTAATTTTCGCCATGAAGACACATTTAAGCTTTCTCGCGCCGGAATCCGAATGCCCGATCGGACTTTCTACATCCATGCACACATAAAGGATAGCACACAATTAATGTTTTTTGATGACCGTGCACCTTAGCTAGATCTTATTCTAAACAGCTAAGCAAAATTAGGTCTAGAGTGTTATATCACGAGTAAGACACATTGATAACCTAAATGCCATACTTTATCTTGCATTTCTTCAAACCCACTTTAGACGCAAACCTAATTATATTTATTTCGCTCTTACAGCTTGTGGTAACGAGCTCATCCAAGGAGAGGATTCAAATGACCTTTTGCCCTGTCGGCAATCCAGACCATCCAGCTGTGGAAATCGATTGTGAACCAAGCCATCCTTTCTGGGTGGACAAAAAAGGTATGTGCATACAGAGAGCTCCAATTAAAACTTTGCTTTTATTTTCACTGAGAATTGGTTGATGTCTGAAAGTTAGCAGTCATTGATTAACAGATTTTGTTATTTTAATGCTCAGGATGGTGTGCGGTAAAGCCTGATGTTTTCCTGGAAATATATGGCGTCCAGTGCATGCAGTTAGAATGTGGAGATGTGTGTTCTTACTATGGTCGGCTGCACGGGAGTCAACTCAACGTCCAAACTTCAAATAGCAGCAGCAATCAGCAGTCAAATACCGGTGGTAACTCACAGCACCTCGTCCAACAGTCGATGCAGCTACCCAGTCTGTCACCGTCGATTTACAGCGGATCTAGTATTGCCGCATCTCATTTGCTTAACAATAATACCATTGGAAACATCAACTTAATGAATGTGCCCATGGGTAATGTGGACCTGAATGGGATAACGAGAAGCATAGCTCACAATGGTCTCTCATCGCTCAAAATTGAATCAAATGGTCTCCAAGAAGTTAAACCAGTTTTACCCCCCATTTCTTTGCTGTCACAAAATCAACCTAATCAGCAAGTCGCGCATCAGAACAGTAATAATGCAAATCAGCACGTGGCATTTACAGTCAATAATAATAATAACAGTTCGAAGAAAGGGACTGGCATCAGTGGAGCTGCTTCTAAAAGGTCAAGGGATAAAGAGAGTGGAACCCGCGGTAATACGAATAATAATGGAGCAGCGGAAAAAGGACGACGGCCAATGAACGCTTTCTTGCTGTTTGCTAAAGATAAGCGTCAAGAACTCATTCAGCAATACCCTGGCAAAGACAACAGGTAAGATAGCCCTGAACAGTTGCATTCGTTGCTAAAACTCATTAAATTATAATAATTTCTGACATGCTCACGCGTATTCTTAGGTCAATCAGTGTTATGTTGGGCGATATCTGGAAAAATATGGAACCTCAAGATAAGGAAAAATATAATAGTACGTCGCGTGAAAAGGCGGAAGAGCAGAAACGCTCTTACCCAGATTGCTGGAAAAGAAAACGGTCACAGTCAACGAATGTCACTGCGAATAAGAAAGTTTATGTTAACGGAGTCAGCGCTGCGGGAAAAAATTCTTTTACTCCCATGCCCAATTCTGGACCGAGCCTCAACTCTTGTACAGAGACTACGCGATAGCAGAAACCACATTGAATTGGTAGGATAATGCAATGCGTCGCTAATTATTGTAATACATATTATCTATCTAAAAATTTATTATATCGAGATAATTGATTAAGAATATGATTTCGCTTTTAGTCTCGAAAGTAATTGTTTAAAAGCTGTAACGTCGGTTTGTGATGTTGCTAACCAGCACAACCGCATTTGTGGCGCAAACTACAAAGGGTAAAGGTCGTTTCACCACAGATTTTTGAGCTTTTGGGAGTAGATGCTACTCTACATACTTGCGGTGAACATATATTGTTTTTGATAATTTTTTGATGTTTAATGACAAAGACTTTGCGTCTAATCTTTTGAGTTGCAATGTTTCAATCAATTAGTGACCTTTGCGAATAGCATTGATTCTGTACTCTTTGTCCTTCTTGTACTTGTTTTTGGGACTTCTGATTTAAGCTAATTTTTCAACGCTGTGACAACTCTCTCTTTTTCTTTAGAGTCGCTGATTCTCAGTTATTCTAAAGTCACAGCTATCTCGTCTTGTAACATGAGAAAGAGTTTGCCCTATTTTGTTTAAGTTTTTATGAACTAATCACTTAATTTATAGACCAAACCGTGACCACCGATTGCAAGTGTTGAAATTAGTCGTACCGTCTACCAGAGCTTGATGCGTAACGAAAGAGGATGTTACGTTTAATACTTTCGAGTTATCCAGTGTTCAGCACAGTAGATTTTCATTTTAGCCCGTAATTTTTAGTTTATTCAATCAATCCGAGTGGTCAGTCGTATATTAACGCATTGTTCGATCTTACTCGTGTGGTGTTGCTTTATTTTAGAAATAGATTTTTCTATTATGTCGGGTTGCTGCTTAAGTAGTCTATCTTATTTTGAAGATCAAACAAGCAATAACGGTAAAGGGTAGATAACAAATTTTGTGATAGGAAGTGCCTGCGAAACTATCCAGCTCTTTCTTTGGTATGGATCGTACTCACCTCTTTCACTTAGTGATTTTTTTATAAAGCTCTGAATAATTGTTTTTATTTTGAGCTGAATGTGCACAAGCAATATGAAACTGATCCAACTCAGTCCGCGACACAAAGTTTACGCCAGGTTTTTTGGATTACAAACCAAAAGTTTCAGAGGTACAGCGTGAAGAAAAACTGCATAAATTGTAGACAAATGTCTTTCAGAGCCAAATGTATGTACGATTTATATGTAAATTCACATATGTTAGAATGTCATAGACTTAGAATCGTGGTCTCTACTATTCACCAAGTAATAATATTGTGAGTGCGATTCATCGCTAGAAAATGTTAAAATGGGCGATGACCTCGATTCCGAGCCCCTCCGAAATTCTGCACAGTAAATACGCAGAAAATAAGCCTTAAGAATTAGCTGTTAGGTACCAGTTATTGGAACCCCATGTAAAACTTGAGGGGAATAATTTGTACATCAGCTATAAAGCAACCCCTGAAACTAGTTATTATTGAGGACTTGCTGACAATCGTAGCCGAGTTTGTAATCTCAGGCACAGTCACTTGTAAGTTGTAAGTTGCTAGCGTATGGGTTAACTGTAAGTTCTGCTAACTAAGGTTTTAGTCGGAGAATTTCAGGATGACCTGCAATGTAAGCCTAGGAACCATAGGAAAACTTACATGACTTTGTCCGATACTCTTAACTCTGTCTTTCAAGACCCCACTGAATATTAGCTAGTTAAAACGAAAGTAATAATTATGTATGCTGTACGAATCCAAGGTCTTCCAGTTGTCGTGCTTAATGTTGTAGAGCTGTAACAAATGTCGGTAATACACTAGAACTACTATCAGTGCTATTGTGTGTGGAAAATCCTTGCTAACAGCTACGAGCTCATATGTAGCTCGACGTGTCCAATTTTGTCGGCGGATGCAAATAAATTAAATTTTTAATAGAATTTATTTTCACCTTATGTAGGTACTTTGGCTTTGGCACAAAATAAGATCAACAATACATCGATTATTGCGAGCACAGGACAAGATTACTCATATCACTATGCCCCTTCCAACCTAATATTCACCTCACACGTAAGGTACATCGAACGACCGGTAATTCAAAGATCAGGCTTTTACTAAACTAGAAATTAAACTCATTATGGCACCAAAGGCACACTAGCAGCAGCACCATTAACTTGAAATGTGCATTAAATCTTCTTAAAGCAAAAACAGGCTCTTGAAGGTGATCTACTTCCCGTTTTCAACGGGAGTTTCTTCACGGGGCTCATGAGGAGCTGGTAGTTTCTCCCAGGACGGTTCTACTCCCCAGATTTCACGACCATACTCGGCAATGGTGCGGTCGCTGGAGAATTTGCCAGACGAAGCTATGTTGTGGATGGCCATTTTAGTCCACAGGTCTTGATTCTGAAAGATCAGAGTAGTCCATGTACATCGTGTGCACTTACTTGCCTATTAGATTTAGTGAGAGCAAACTCTTCAAAGGTTTATGTCAGGCCCGCACTTACCAAATATGTTTCGTTGACTTTGTCCTGACACGCGATGTATGCATCGTAATCAGCCAAGGTGTAGAATCTAAAGATTGAAAAAATGGCTAAATTAGAGGTTTACATGATGAGTTCAAAAGCAGAGAGTAGTTATAATGCAATTACATCGGGTTAAGAGTCAGTAAATGCGAACTTACCGGTCGTGCTTCATGAGTATGTCAACCAAAGAGTGGAATTCTCCAGGATTATGTGGCGAATAAAAGCCTCCTCTAATTTGATCGATACAGAGCTTGAGCTCTGGATTTCTATTGTAATAGGTGTTGGCGTCGTAGCCTGCCCTCTTCAGAGCTTCAACCTGGTCGACGGTCATGCCGAAGATGAAGATGTTTTCTTGACCCATTTCTTCTGCCATTTCAATGTTGGCTCCATCCAGAGTACCGATTGTCAAAGCACCGTTTAACTGTTACAAAAATCGGGGTTAATGGAGTTTTGCAAGAATTTTAATGGTAGAAAGCCAGATTACGTGAAGAGAAGATTGATGTAAAGTGGAAGATGAGCGATTTGCTTACCATAAACTTCATGTTACCGGTTCCTGAAGCTTCTGTGCCAGCGGTAGAGATTTGTTCGCTAAGGTCTGCAGCCGGAATCACTTTCTCGGCTAGAGTAACGCGGTAGTTTTCCAGGTAAATGACCTTGAGCTTATCACCAACGTCGGGATCGTTGTTCACAACCTTTGCCACGGCGCAAATCAACTTGATTATTTGCTTTGCAGCATAGTAACCAGGAGCAGCCTTGCCGCCAATCATGACTGTGCGTGGGACGAAATTTCCCTTTGGGTTTTTCTTAATGCGGTTGTAGGCCGTCATTATGTGCAAGCAGTTGAGCAATTGCCTCTTGTATTCGTGGATACGTTTCACCTGTTAGGAGGAATCGTAATCAGGATTATACTATGTTACCATAGCAACGTGATACAACCCCATAGCGAAAGCTCAAGGGGTTCATCTTATTCAAAAAAAAATAGCAACGTGATTGCTCATCTGTGGATGCGCATTGAGTTCAACTTCTCCAACTTACCTGGACGTCGAACAGCGAGGCTGGATTCACTTCAATGCCGTAGTCCTCTTGCAGAAGGGAGGCTAATTTCATCTTGTTCTCCTGCTTCACAGTTTGCACGCTGCGTTGGAAACCAGCATCGTTGGCAAACTGTCTCAGTTGTGCAAGTTGATCCAAGTGGACGATCCATTCTTCGCCGATTTTCTGCAAAATTATAATAAGTTAATCTACCAGCTTTCACTTTGGTCAAATGAATGAAAATAAATGAAGGATTTCAGGCATAAAATACCTCGGCAATAACATCAGCCAAGCTGGGGTTGCACAGGAGCAACCACCTTCTAGGTGTGATGCCGTTAGTCTTGTTCTGGAACCGTTCCGGGTACATCTCGAAGAAGTCGTGGAAGCTACAAAAGTATGACAGTCGTTAAGATTAATACATTCACACGTGTGATTACCATTCAGCAAAATATTTGATGGAGGGAATTGTACTAGAAGGAATTTTCCACACTTACATATCGTTTTTAATGATTTCAGAGTGGATGTGCAGCTACCCCATTGACGGCATGGGATCCAACGATACAGAGATGAGCCATGTTAATTCTCTTCTCTCCGTCTTCCTCGACCAAAGACATACGTCGCAAGCGGTCCATGTCACCTGGCCATTTCTTCTGAACCTCCTGCATTAGGAAAGCAACAAAGCTCAAGAAAAACATTTTGCTAAGAATCTCTTGAGGCCAACGTTACGACGTAAGCCAATCGGCACAAAGTAGATTCTTGCACTCACCTGGAGATGCAGATAATTTATCTTGTAAATAATGTCGAGATGTCGTGGAAGAATATTCTCTAACATGGACACATGCCATCTCTCCAAAGCTTCGGGAAGCACCGTATGATTTGTGTAAGCACATGACTTGACAGTTATGTCCCAAGCCTACAAATAAATGCATCCAATTGATTACTGCTACTCAAAACAAAATACAGTACTAGAACCTGACTTTACAAAACGTTTCATTTTAATGACTCTTACCTTTTCCCATGACAATCCCTCCACATCCACCAAAAGTCTCATCAATTCAGGAATCGCAAGCGATGGATGAGTATCATTCAGCTGAATGGCTACTTTCTCCGGCAAGAGTTCCAAGTTGGAACGGACGACTTGCCTGCTGCCAAACTTGGAAGATTTAAATCTTCTGATAATATCCTGAAAAAGAAAAAAATATTTGCATTACGAGTTCCCATACTGAACATAAGCTTCTAACCTGCAATTTTTACTGTAACTTGTAATGACATTTTGGCACGTAAACTTACAGCAAGCGATGCAGCGCACATGAAGTACTCCTGCTTCAACCGGAGCTCCTTCCCTTCAAAAAAGTTATCGTTAGGATACAGCACTCGGGAAATGTTCTCAGCCAAGTTACGGTCCAGGACGGCTTGAATGTAATCGCCATCGTTGACTGAAACACAAAACCCAAGTTCGTTTTCAAAATTTCTGTATTTACAGTAAGACCCTCGTTCATACAAAGAGGAATTTAGACCAGGCCTTACAAAACTTCAAGTTAAATTCCATGGGAGACTTAGCGGACCACAGTCTCAACGTGTTTACAACATTGTTACCGTAACCCGGAATGGGATTATCATAGGGCATGGCCAGCACAACCTGGCAGCAGACACCAAGAATTTTAAATTACAACACATCAGTTTTGCTATTAATCAAATTATGACATTCTCTTTCATCTTTGTGGTCCAACTCACCTGTGTGTCAATCCATTTCTTTCCCTCCGGTGTGTCCTCCACTCTGCCGTAGAAGTTGACAGGAATGGTGTACTCAGGCCTGGCCTTTTCCCACGGACTGCCATACCTGAGCCAATCATCGGGTTCTTCCACCTGCTCACCATTGCGAATCCTCTGCGCAAAGATACCGTACTCGTAGCGAATTCCGTAACCAATGGCAGCCATTCCCAACGTTGCCATGGAATCCAAGAAGCAGGCTGCTAGGCGGCCCAGGCCGCCGTTTCCGAGACCGGCATCCTCCTCCATCTCCGACAGCTCCTCTATGTCCAAGCCGAGCTAGAAAAAACATTTTGAGAATTGTTAGTCGCTTCGTCGTTCCCATAGCAACGACCGTCATTGCGCAGAGAGTGCTCAAGGTCATTGACTTGAGGGCACGTTTACTTTGATCAAAGCCTCGCATGGACATACCTGGTACATGGCTTCATCACAGGCAGATTGATATGCCAATATTGCACATGGTGTTTTGAAGGGACCTTCCCATGTAGTACTCCAAGGACAGATAGTAAATCCTCTGTAACGAAGCCAAAAAGCATTATTTCCTTGCATCGATAGTCATCTCGCTGTCAAAGATAGAAAGGGCATCCATAGCCCTCCATAGCCAAACGCATTTATTCAATGGATAATCATTGTGGCAAACAACCCTCACTAGCTGTGCTCGTGCTCATTGTAGGCAAGCAAATACGTATACACTATTGCTAAATCAGCAACTTTACAAGAGTCAGACAGACACTAGCACAGCAACCCCCATGGCTAAGGAGACACAGCACTAGCTCAGGTATCACATCCTCATGGAATGATCAGTTTCCAATCGTATTTTAAACCTTATGATATGCATACTGTGTGCCCAGCACTGTTTCTGCTCACTGATTGAAAGAAAATTCTAATTAACGTTGCCAATTCCTCTCTCCTGTCATCGGCTGACCAGCTCGTGACTCTGTCAGTCTAGGTACATGCCTTAACCATGTACCATAAGCCATAGGCATTACAATAGTTCATGATCAAACTCCACTGCTCTGTCCTATGTACTGCTGTATTCTCTACTATCCTGACTGACTTTCTAGCTAATGGTAATAAGCTCTGAAGGCGCCCGTATTAATAAATCAGCTCTACTGAAATGATCATTACAACTCCATGACAAAAAGTTACCTTAGGATCCCGTTCGTACCACGCCTGCTGGGTCCGAATCCATCTTGAGGTCAAGTGGTCCTTGACGGTATTGGCAAGGGCGAAGTAGTAGTCCCGTTGAGTGGCCACGTTCCGGTCCTTCACCAGGGTGTAGTGAACGTGTCGGTTGAAGGTCTTCTTAATGTTGGCAACATTTTCAACTTGTGCAATGCCCCGAACACTGATCTGCTTCCTTCTCTCAATATCTGACAATCCTGCAGACATGGCGGCTGCTGGAACTACAAGTACCAGTTGTGCGTACTATGGCAAATCTTTTTGCTCACTTTCACCCCTTCCTATGAATCAAGAAACAAAATTTAACCTTAGTTGACTTTCAATACTTGCTTATAAACTACCTGCTTTTCTGAAAAATTTGAACCACTCCAAGTAATTGAGCAATTAAAGCAACTCGTTGAAGAATTCAAGGAACCGTTCCTGACTTGAACCTAATTGAGATTAACCGGTACGCACCTCACGCACCATGCTCCTTCAATCCTTTCACTCGTAAGATCAAGATCAAAGCTCAAGCTCAACTTTGTGACACCGACTTACCTTGAACTCTGACCCTGGAACGAAGATCTGAATCCACAGTTGAGAGCCCAGTTATTGCTCTAATTTTCTTTAACTTGATCAGTTAAAGCGTACAGGCTCTCGTAGTGCGTCTTGCTTCAATCATATGATTGAACCTTCTGTACTTCCAAGCTGAGGCATACGACCAGTCCGCTCACTCTCTCCCTCGGCCAGATGTGTACGAGCTCTCCAAGGAAACTTGTTGGTTTACGAGCAATGTTCACGGCAGGAGTTTTCGTATCAATGTGGTACTCATTCCACTATAGTAACACGGTCGTACAGTAATCCTTAAGAAACTCCGCATTTGCTATAGGATAAGTTGGCTCAGCTTCCAAGCTCTTGAGTCTTGAAGTCGCCTGGCCGAGCAAAAGCATAATAAGGAGCTATTGGCTATGGATACTCCTCCAAGGAGAAAATTCTCTTGGTGTGCAAATTCGCGGCTAGCCTGTACTCTTCTGCTTCTCTTGTTCTTTTAAGAGCGAGCTTAAGACGATCTGATACTTGTGGAGACGAATTCGATTCTAGCAGCGTAAAAGCTTGTACGTTGCTTTGTACCATGTCGATGCAATATGCAAATCATTTACTTTTTACTAAAAGCTGTCTTAATGGCGATATGCTTGCATGCTGTAGTTCAACTCGTCCGTGCCATGTTGCCACTGAACACGAATTTTAAGTTCTTCCCAGGACTTGAAACAGGGTTAAAGGACATGTTTAAAGTATTTAGACTTGGACTAGTGAGGTTTCAGTTTTGTTTAATTGTAACTTGTTTTATTACTTTTACACCATACGCGAGCAGATACAAATTCTTAATCGCAAACGTTCATCGCAAGAAGCTTAAGAGTATTATATGTATGTATTTCCTATGAGAGCGTGATTTAACATCTTGTCCATGTACGATTGGTAACAAATGACATCTCTACTAGCAACTAATACAGAAAGTTTTACTGGAGTCCGGAACGCAACAGGAAAGGTTCTTTTTTGAACAAAGTGGCAGCAGCAGGCCATTCACGCATTTAGCATTTCACAGCATATCACATTTTGAGGACATTACACGAACCATCATCATAAGCCGCTATTGCGTGCGTCCATCATGCCTCACAGAACTGCAAGCTTCGAAGCATATTTGCGTTATATCGACTCTCATATCCTAACTTTCTCCTTCTGCCATTCTAAAGATACTATAGCGTGACTAAAATCTACTTGTAAGTTACCGTAGTTTACATCCTTGAGAAAAAGTCGGATGGTTTATTTCTAAAGCAGGAGGTTTGCTTCCAGTCGCATCCATTCAGATAACTTAATAGTAAAACCATCAACCATTGTTAAGTACGTATTTTTCGGAAGTTTCTCTCAGTTTAGGCCACGTTTAAGTATGTGTAAGTAGAATTTACAGAATGAAAGATGCTTACTGCGATGCTTTTGGCATTAGTAATATTAGTGAATAAGTTTTGATAAACCTCGAAAGTAGGATTGTTTTGGGACAAGATGAGCAGCACGGCATGTTTCAGTTTCAGCGAAGTTCCATATCGCTGATTGATAAGCGGAAATCAATATGTACGGTTTAGGTAATTCCAAAGAGTAAAATTAAGCTTTTGATACGAAACTCCGGATTAGCTATAGCAGACCGTGAATCAATTCTTACCAAACTAATAGCTATTTACGTGTTTACGCGGTAATTCATTACGCATTTTCAAGTGCACCTAGTCTAGGTTAAAAACTTTTCCTAGGAGTATTGATTTAGGCAAAAAATTACGGATAAGTAGGTAGAATTCCCTTAACGTTAGCATATTAACAATGGTTAACAGCTTGTGTAGCTATAGCAGCGTGGCACATTTGAAAAGGGCCAGCTGTCAACTAGCTTAAGTTAATAGTGTTATCCTACTAAATACTATACATGCGTTTCGTGAAACTCCTACTGGAGATAAAAAAACTTTTTCACCATCACGTACACAGTCACGATAAGTCGTTAGAGGATTATTTGAACGTCAAATGATTAGCCTTATTCAAAATGGCGATACGGAACGATACCGAATTAGAATTTACATGGACGCTGCGAAACTTTTATCGTTTAGTTGTGAAAAACTGCATTTCCAGTAACGAACCAAGCGTAAAGCTAACACGAAAGCGAATTTGGTTAAGTGATGCATAATTAGTAAGAAATGAAGCATGTGTCCTTTCCTGAAGATAAGTTTGAAGTCTGCCTACTGGTTTCCGTTCGGTGAATTGCAAAACTCTCGACCTTACAAGTTACACACTTAATGCTGAGAATAGTGGATCATTTTATAATGTTGACGGAGGTGAATCTTATAATGAATTTGGCCTTGGACCTGTCTCAACTTTTCGCTGATTGATGAATTTTATCAGGGGCGAGATGACTCCCATCCGTCAAGTTGGAAACTGAATGCGAATTAAGTTATCCAGATCGATTGGGTGGCAGGATGAATTCGTGTGCCTTTTATCAAAAATCATTTCATAATCACATTTCACAAAACAAGAATTCCATCGGAGGACACATCAGCTTTCTTAAAGATCTAAAGTATTCCCAAAAAAAATCCATAACCTTGCAGTGGTTGTAAAGGTGGAGTATATTCCTTATAACAACATTTTTACAACGTAAACTGTTAGATTTATCTCTTTTTACACTGCTACATGGGACTCGTGATGTGCTCCAGATTCAACATCAGCTTCCTGTGATGCTTATTGGGCCTTATCTTTCTTTCCAAAGGGTATGGCAGCTGATACCCTGTAATTCAGAAAAAAAGGATTAAAATCACATAAGTACAAGCGTTGAACCGAAGGAATTTCAATTTTTTTCAATTCATAACTACGACGTCTAATCAGTATCAGTAATCACTTACTTGGCTGAGATTTCTGCATATTTGGCTTGCAGCAGCTCAAGGTATTGGTCGATGACGGTCTTGTTGGTCTCGTATATCTTCGGGGTCGCAAACAACGCGATGAAAGCCAAGATGATGAGAGTGAGACCGTTGAACCAAGCTCCGATGTAGGTGAATACATACAAAACCGCCATGAATTTCACCGTGTCGAAAACATCCTCCACCAAAAACAGGCTTCGCAGCTTCAACGCAGTTGAATTGAAGTACTGAAGGACAGCTGCACTGACTTCTTGAGCTTTTTCATCAGAAACTGCCACTTCGGCTTCCAAAAGGTCCCTGTATACATACAGTAAGCCAACAATTAGTTTTCAGCCGCCATACGTGATTCGCCCTAATCCAATCTTTAGTCACGTGACATCAGTACTTACTTGAAAGGATGTCCGTCATTGGTTTTTTGGACAGTTTGCATGATCTGCTTATAAATTCGAAATCCCAGAGTACCACTCAGAACGACCAACGATGTGTAGGCCACCACGCTGATGAAGGAGGCGAAGGTCAAAAAGATAAGCACAAGGAAGATGGATCCGAAGACGATCCCCAGATTTCTTCGGGTCTCTCCAGTATACTAATTCGCTCACTGCAAAAATAAAACATAGCTCATATAAATATTATACTCATCACCATGAACTGAATCCCAGCTGTTTCTTCCAGACTTCTACGACTCTTTGATCACGACTTTTCTCAACATTCAACACCTTTTCGTCTATTAGTCACCTGGCATCAATCACGTCTACATTCAGAAACAACTACTCCTTTCTGCGATACGCTCTCAAACATTTCCTCATTATTTCAACAGCATCTTGCTCACTTCACTTCAAATATGTCACATCCTAGTCGTCTCCCCAACTATCAAACACATGCTCAATGCCCCACTCCACGCTGTCACAGATAATGACAAGCACGCTGCGCTTCAAAGCAGCTGTCTATCCGCTCACAAGGAAATTACATTATGTGAACCAAACTCAAATGACCATGCGTTTTTCAAAAGACAATTTGAAAATACAACGGAAAAACTTAACCAAATCCTTCACCTACCAGGCCCCTCATCAGGTCGGGGTTCACCGTCATCAAAGGATGACCCTTGTCGATTTTTTTTACCCATATGGACTAGAGAAGGTAAGATAATTTAACACAGACAAAACTCCGTCCCACTTCTCTAACAGCCGACAACAGGCAGGTATTCCGTGCAAGGCCGTACTTGGCTAACTGCGGTAGCAGTGTACGTTCCCTGGTCCAGGACACAACTCCGTCAAAGTCCGGACAAGGCACGGGTCTGGGTTCTGAAGCCGAATTTCGCGAGAGCCTCTCAATCAGCGTGCTGCTGCCTCGCGTAAAACTTTCAACTGTTTGATTCCTTCTTGCCTGACTACAGCTTTCTCGTTTGGATCACCACCGTATGTGAATCCGTTCAAGTAATCCACATATTAACATTTATACCGTGCGTGCAAGATAAAACATACGCGTATCTCTCTGCGTCTCTCTCTCTCTCTCTCTTTCTTCCCTTCCGAATATGATATTCCGCACTTCAGATCAACTCCAATTACACAAACACATATATCCGACTAAAAGTTTCTTATTCTTCTTCCCTCACATGCACATCATCAGCTTCACCATTCCAAAACTGGATTTCTCCCTTCTCCTTAACGTCTTTTAAGGAATACTCAGAAATTTTTACAAGCAGACCAACATTACACTGCTTCACCGTACGCTTTCCAAGTTTCACCCAAGCTAAGTCAACCAAAGGCACGTCAAAATCTCTCTGTAACAACAATTGCGTTTCGGCTCAACCATCTCATCTACTACAACACGAGAACCTGTTGTGATCAGCCATCCACCTTAATCGCCCCGAGAGAAGACCTCGTATTCTTGATACCATCCTATACGCTTTACGTCTTGTGTGGAGAACATTGGACCTTAACGTGAGCATGAGATTTAACGCACATCCCGAGCAATGAGTACCAAAGGCCGAGAAATTAGTGTATGTGCCAAAGAAAACGGAGTATAGATAACATCCCTAACAAGAAGCTTCGAAGTGCATATTGCTCTTTACCTGTGCCAGCTCGTCGATTCTACTGCCTTTCTGTCATAACGATAATGACTCATGCATATATTTTTGTAACGACGGAGGCAAGGTAAGTTGCGGTGTTCTCATTCACCATACTGCACTTCCTCTCTAATGCAGGTCTTCACACTGTGTGAACTCATTTCCCCGTATCGCGAAACTGTGAAAGGCAGCTTCCACTACGGAGGCAAGGTAAGTTGCGGTGTTCTCATTCACCATACTGCACTTCCTCTCTAATGCAGGTCTTCACACTGTGTGAACTCATTTCCCCGTATCGCGAAACTGTGGAAGGCAGCTTCCTCACGCTTCTCCGCTTGCAAATCCGTCTGATCCTCATTCTGAGCAACTAACATCTGTGTTCTGTCTTTAGCGACAGAGAAAAGAGCTGTGCCAATCTCCTATTGCAGTTCCTATTTCATGGTTGCCGTGCATACTGCGGTATAAACATGCAAAAATTCATTCGCAACAACATCATCAAGTTCTATACACGCCTTTAGCGTCTGCATCCTATCTAATTCGTGTGACACAAAATTAGCTATTTTCATGGTTGCCGTGCATACTGCGGTATAAACATGCAAAAATTCATTCGCAACAACATCATCAAGTTCTATACACGCCTTTAGCGTCTGCATCCTATCTAATTCGTGTGACGCAAAATTAGCGAGCATTACATCTTTTTTCGCTAGCACGCTGAACATTGCACAGCACTGAACACGGGGTCTACGACGGTACGGTATTGCCAAGGCTTTTGCAATGCTAAGCCAGGAATTCATTTGGCCACCTTACATTACATGAAGAACCACGTTCATTTGACAACTGATAAAGAGAGAAGGAAGCAGACTTTCAGAAATCTCATCAGAGGGCATGGTCATGAATGTGTAATGATAATTTTTGCAAGCCCCTGCATCTGTCATTATCACTTGGAAGCAAGTGACCATGAGGCAGCCGCCTCAAACTGCATAGTTTCTGAACTCGTTCAACTAGCATTGCAAAAACGTGAAATGAATAGTCCTTTGCCCAACACAGCCACACATATCCTACACATCATCACACCGCAACGAGCGACATCATCATGGATGCGACCAACTCATCTGTGACGATTACACCTCCATGCAAGTTCGCCTCTGTGTTTTTGTAACCGTCTTTTCCGGTAGACACAGCTCGCACTCTCTCTGACTGACTGACTCAGGTTAAGTGGTTAGCATATGCACAGCTTTTACGTAACAAATACCGACCAAACAGCAGTGAAGTTCCAGGAGATGTTCATCTTCATCCTTGCTATTGTGCTTTACAGCATTGGCTGCGGTACCACCATAACATGCAGCCCAGTCACCCATTTACTTCATCATAAGGATTTTGCTACTTGTCTGTTACTACATGATTAGGGCTTGTATATCAATACTTCAGGTAAGAACGGTGGTGAATTCACATCACGTTCATGTGCTTCTCACATGCATTTGATGCAGCAGATGTGAGTGCATCTGCTCGCCGTCCCAGGACAGAAGACAAAAACATGACTCGTGTCACTCTATCTTAAGAATTTCTGTAATTACCACCGTGTCATTCACTGAGATCCTTCAGTATTTTCTCTTCAAGCTCTTTTAGATTCCCGTCGTCCGCCTTCCTTACTCAAATTACCGGAACTGCAAGGCATTCACGTGGAAACGAAGGAGAAAATTATTGTGCAAATCCGGATGACTTTCTAACAGGTAACTTTGCAAGGATACAAGGAAATAAATACTACGTCGGTCGTCAAAGCTGCAGTGGTGACAACATTTCCAAGTCCCTACCGTCTTGGAAGTACATTATTACACATTAAGTTGAAGCTAAACATGTAACTGACGCAAAAGTGGATCTAGTTTCTCCTTCAAAACCTCCGTTGTGCCCTCAAATGCTTTATCCTTTGTACTGGAGGTTACATCCGCTTAATGGAATCAAAAGCTCAGGTGAGTTCGTTTCAAGCCGTTACAAAGTCATAGGAGAAGAGACTACATGAGCTGAACCTATGCAGAACAAGTATCAGAGCTAGCATCAAAAGCCGACAGGCATCAAACTTTTCATCTCCAAATAAGCTTCATGAAATAAAGAAAAAAGCTGGATGGCAACGTAACTCTACCACCTCCAACAAAGGCGTTTTCCGGTTCACCGACTCTGAATGTTGGCGTTGCCAAAACGCTAGCA
Source organism: Sminthurides bifidus (assembly GCA_009872375.1). Classification (NCBI taxonomy): domain Eukaryota; kingdom Metazoa; phylum Arthropoda; class Collembola; order Symphypleona; family Sminthurididae; genus Sminthurides; species Sminthurides bifidus. Next base: position 6,460 of record VRMD01000707.1, on the reverse strand, counting down.
CACCCGTGAGCCTACCGTGACTCCAAAACATTCATAATGTGCTACCAACCGAGTTAGTTTTATGGAGCCGATAAAAAATTGATCAAGGCAACGCTACTAGCCCTCGGTTTGCAAGATGCTGCTCTTGTGATGCACTGCAGCAAAAGGTATGCTTCCTCTAATACTTGCATCCTGGCAAACCAACTGGAGCGCGCATCTATGTTTCACGGGCTGGAATTGAGACGTTTTCCTCACGTTGCTCCAGCACAGCTGCGCCTACTGCAATTCTTACTGGAAAGTTTGAATCCAACTCCTTCCACGTGCTTCTAGCCCCTGCTGTAAATCTGCAAGTCCGGACCTTAACTAGGCCAGAATTTCACCAGCTCTGGCTCTAGGACGTTAGATGAACCAGGGCAGTATTAAACCTGGACAATGTACATCAATAAATTTCTTACTTGAGTGAAACATTATCCGCTTATTCCGCGAATAATGGACTTCTTATTTGCACTAAATCAAAAGAATCTCCCCTGCATTCATTCCAGATCCTCATGACAAACCCACACGGCAATGTTCCATGATCACAAATATCTCCAGGTTATCAGTTCCACTATTCCCAAAGGACAGAAATGGCAGGGATCGAGACAAGGCTGGTACTATAGAATACCAATTTGGTGAGACAAATTCGCTTCTGTCGGAACTGCTTGCCTGCTCTAATTGGATTTTAAGCATCTTTTTCCGGCCAAAGAACTAGAAGAAATTAAGCATCGATCGTTGCCTCTTCAGAATTATAAAAAAGGAGCCGAAGTCAGCCTACAGAAACAGAAAAAGTTATGCAAAGACTCCTCGTTTAGCTTTTGCTCACTCAGCCTTGCCTACCAGCTACTATTTCTAGACAAGAGCTTCAAGAAACTGGGTAATTTCAGCTTCTGCCATCAGTGTCTCAACTCCCGGCAATTCTGCAGTCTGGTAAAGCTCTCTCTTTAGCACCGGTTATAACATTACCAGGCACCGGCTCCAACTCCAAGATTTCTACCATGCGTCTGCAGAACTTGGCACGAACATCTCAGAAAGAGAAAACTTACAGACCTAGAGCCTAGCACGAATTCAACGCCTGTTCAACAGTTCAACTCACCGGTGCTTACTGCCCACTGCTACATCTGCAGCTGTTTCGTAAGAATTATTAGGATGCTCAATACCGTATTGTATTCCATCTTATGTAGCTACAAGACTGCAGATCTGCATCGTCTGTATAATCAGATTATTCAAATTCATCCGATCCTTGATTTTAAGGAAACTGAAGAGTAAGGAAACTGAAGAGACTGCAAATGACACGATCTTACTCGAAAATTACTACATTAAGTATCAGCACTTATTCCTAAGTATTGTGACGAAGGGTCAAGACAAAGACTCCGCCATAGATTCCTCACACCAATTCCAGACTTAAATACTCCCGAGCTTACAAAATCTATGATATTACCAAAGTTCGTGCAAAAGTACTATGACCATTCAATCCTGTTTGCATTCCAGCGGGCAAATTCTTCAATATTCCTAAAATTTCTATGCTAAACGACTGCCTTTAAGAACAAAGGCATATCTGCAATTGCTGAATTCTCCGTTTCACCACCAATCACACAATCAACGGCGACGGGACGGCTCGCTCAAGCTTTAAACAAATGCTTTCATTCCCGCTGGCAAATATTCGCTTAGAAAAATCTGAGAAGACAACCAAGTGCTATCGCCGTGTCCCCCAGTTGGTAATCCAATAAATCGTTTGAAATCAGCCTACATTACTAATAGGTCTCATAAAGATTCTCGGCAATGTTCATGAAAAATTCCTTGCATCTCAAGTTAGTTCCACCACGGCAACTTCCTTTCCTTTTCAAGCTCCAACATGTAACCTGATCACGCATGTATACTGTGGACGGTGCCCTGCTCCACAGAACCAGTTCCACAGACCTGATTCTCCCTTGGGTGTCCTTGAAGCTGACAACTGAGACAGCCAGGTGTGACATCTTCCATCCCCACTCGAAAGCAATTTACGTATGTGAGCTGTGAGGACTACCAACTCCAAAAAAGGCAAATTTCAAATTTTTACTTCCAAGATATCTGCTGGCAATGCGGTACTATAAAATGTTCATACTGTAACTGCGAAGAGCTTCTACTTTGATCCTAATCTGAATTGATCTGTTAGTTTCCTTAATCCAGGTTTCTAATGATATGAAGAAACAATGTTTCTTACTACTGCAACTATTAATTTATCCCAGGCTACAGCATTAAAGTTGTATGCGATGTGACTCACCGGGAACTTGACTCGGAGTGAGAGCCAATTCAAGGCTATGATCTAACATTCAGGTATATCCCCTTCTCCAGTATGAATAATAAATGTCTATCCGCCGATTTAATGCTCTGCTAACCCTCCGGGCCACATCCGTACTTCTTTCAAAAGCTATATCCACGCTTTGCTTCATCAACTATCTCATAAACAAGTCAAAATTTCCTCGGGTCGACCAACCGAAAACCGGGATAGATGAAGCCAACTCTACCGTTCCGGCTTTCTCAGCACCTTTTGCACATCCTTAACAGTCATCTAATCGCATTTGATAAGTGTCCAAGTGGCCCCCGCTACGAGAATAACTATCAGTGCCACACTCATTCCGTCAACTTCTAAAGTGACCAACGGAAACTGACCAATACCCTTTTCTCAATCAATGGTTTATTGATGCCCCGACGTATAGCTAACTCCAACTCTCTTTCTAGACTCTACTACAGTATTAAGTTACATAAGGCGTTGCTCAAATATTAAATTCGCTTGTGTGCTTTGTGCTTACCCATTTCTTTGGAAATCCCGAGCGCCATGGTGTCTGATTGTGACTTTTGTACTATGTTCACGTATGATTTGGATTTCGTTATGAATTAAATCGTAAGATCAGCGGTGGTTCTTACGAAATCTGATCGCTATTCAATTACCCTCACATACACACACTAAGGGAAACACTTTCTTTCAGCTCTGCCCGCGTTACCTTTCTTGACACATGCACACACACAGGAGGAATGACGAGACACTTAGTAGCGCGTCCACCTTCAGATGTAGCAGGAGAACAAAGAATTTTTTCGAGCTCAAAGAGAAAAACAGCAAGTACCGGATGTTTCCGATCCCTCTGCTACTAACACGGAACCTCAAAGAAGATCACTAATACCACACTCTCGTCTACACACGGCCAGGACACTGCCAAATTTTTTCTTGGCGCCAATTCAACTATTAAGTTGATGAGACTTGATTTGAAATGAAAATCGCAAATCTAATTTTAACCTCTAGGTGCAATTCGTCCAGTCCTTCCTTCGCACGCACAAGCTTACTTTCTGCCAGGGTCAAATTCACCTTGAAACGTTACACTCTTGAATAAGTAATCAACGTGCCACTTGTAAATGCACCCCTTTCAGTATATCCACACAAAGTCTACCTCTGTCAGCACAATTTGCTATGGTAACCAGCTCGAGAAAATTGTATTACTACCCGAACCACATTCAAGCCCTACTTAAGGACAATTAATCTTTATGGCTTTAACAAACTGATTGAATTCAATCCGCAACTCGTAACAAGTTACACCGTTCGCACGCAATGATCAGAATATGTGCTAACGATAACAACAACCACCAAAACAATCCTACTCCTCCCGAATTCGAGCAACTGCGTTGTAGCTCTTCCCTATCCTGTTGCCACTCCAGATGCAGAATGCNCAACTCGTAACAAGTTACACCGTTCGCACGCAATGATCAGAATATGTGCTAACGATAACAACAACCACCAAAACAATCCTACTCCTCCCGAATTCGAGCAACTGCGTTGTAGCTCTTCCCTATCCTGTTGCCACTCCAGATGCAGAATGCAATGCACTGCTGTAGCAACGCTGCCCAGTCTTACATAAAAGACAGATATTTTTCTTGGCTGAAAAGGCTAGTCCAGATTCTAGTGCATGGAGGGTGTGTATTTCCTGGAACCGTATCAGCTATATGTTGGTCTACCAGAAGGAGATTATCGTACATATGTATCAGTAAAGAAACTTTTCTCCAGAACTCCTGTATCCACCATTCCAGCCCTCTTTCCTTCCTTGGAGACAGCGGGAGGAAGCTGGAGAGAGGGGGAGCGAAGCCTCTAAAGCGCATGATACAGGCGGGAGAGACCAAGAGGGTTCCAGCATTCATGAAAATTCCCTCCACAGTCATGCTTACTCCGTTAGAACGATTCCCCTCCACGAAACGGACCGATCGATATTAACGAACTTACTTGCTACCACCCTGTATGAGCATAATGTTTACAATATTTTCCTTCCCTACCGCCCGCCGATGTCCCGCTCTTTCTCCCTCGTCAGAATAGGATACGATCTTTCGGAATCTTCCAGAACCACTCGTTCCACAGGAGTTCAGCAACCTTTCCCTGTCAGTACGTAACATGAAAACGTTAGCGAGGTAAAGTCACTCCGTTTCATGTGCCTTTCGAACTTTTTGGAAAAATGCACGCAAGTAAAGAGACATTATTTCAGCTAGACACTCGTCATGGCTTCAATTCAGACCGGAACAGGCAACCTCAAGTGCGAGCATGCAACCCGTCCCGAGGCTCATTCTGCAGGGACTGAAATACGCCCAGTGTTCAAATCTATTTATCACTGGTAAAAGCTAGCACTCGTCCAGTGTTTCTTCGCAAACGTTTTCGGTCTCAGCATGCAATGTCTCCAAACCACTTGTAAGGCAGGTCTATACTCTTCAGTGGAACCACTGAGGTCATAACGTTTTCCGAAATTCCGAATACATTCGGTAAGTTTTCCTCTCCACTTGAGAACTGGAGTTGGACAAGACCTTCACATAAGTTCATGACTTGAAAACTTGCTAGTAGCCGTATTACCTAATCAAGTAGGAAAAACTCCTTAAAACAACCGTAACTTAGTCATCAACCAACTGTTTACTGTCTCTACGGCGCCCCTCCGCCCTGGTCCCGGTCCCAGAACCTGCCCTCTTAAACCTCAAAACGTATTATTACTGCCACCGAAGTAACTGAATGGCTTTTTCCTCGGCGGCCTGAGAGAAAACTCAGACCTTTCTTCTACTTTCTCCCTCGCTTTCACAATCCCTACTGACTTTGAAAAAGCTTATGACTTGATCCTCCTTACCAGGATAATGATACTGTGAAGTGAAGCCCCTCAGTCATTGTATTCCAATCACAATTTTTTTCTTTCCCCATCTTTCTCCGTGAAGGATCCAGAACAGGGGTCTTTGTCTTACTTCGGAACTGCTAATGCACTGAATTTTTTATGCTTCACACTGCCTCGAAACTTTATTCTGCATAACGGAAGCGGTTCATAGGAAATTTCAACTTCAGCTTTGACTGAATTTGTCAGAATGAAAGCAAATCTGAACAGAACCCAGGCAGGCCACAGATGTGTAAAACGTCTACCTGATACCAGGAACTGACTTTTCACAAAGATCCGCAGTGGATCTTCCAATATATTTGGAGGCTTGGATCAATCTAAGACAAACGAAAAAAGGAACAAAATCCTTCCAAACTCAGCTTTTTCCCTAGGAACCCTAGCGCCATCTCCCTGCTCCTTCCTGGTGCTCTGCTAGTACTCACTTTTCTAATAGCACATTTTGTAAGCGTTACTCGACCATTACGAGCTCTAAAGCTACAGTACTGAACTGCTAGCGTGGATGATAGCAATCAAGAAACGGCAAAGTCAAAGCTTACCTGCCGGGTGCAGCTTCTCGGGTTGGAACCAGCATCCTGTAAAGAGAAAAATATTCAAATCAGCTTGCAAATCAGTAAATGGGTCATGGCGGGATACAATGGTCACAGCTTTGTTCTGAAGCAAAACAGCAAATGCTATTGCACCGCAACTGTAGCATAGCCAAGAACGAAAACGCTATCAAATTGCTACACTGCAACAATAAGTTTACTCGTGATAATGAACCAGTCAAAGAATTTACTTGGATTTATAACGGATGCAATCCCTGGCCCACTACAAGTTACTTGATGATCACCAGAAGCGTTGTCGTCACTAGATGTAACGTGATGGATTCCATTAGACTTTACTTGATCGACGTGATTCTCTGCCATTTTGATAGCTGTTCACTTCTACAAAGTTATTTTCAGGCACGTGAAAGCGTGTGCTAAAATGAAACGTACACCGTTTTGTACTTTCTTAAAAACAAACTAATTTCAACTAGGTTAAATGCTCAAAAACTTATTAAACACTACAAGTTGTCAAAAGTACGACTTGGAAATAAGCTTCTGCACGAGAATATCAAACCAACTACTCTGAATCGACCGTCACTGATAAATGAAAACGGCGAGCAAGGAAGCCTTGGATCAAGCTGGAAAGCTTGTCTTGAAGTCACTCGGGACTTGGTCTACTGCGGTTAAAAGGTACCTTATTGTGACAATTTCCATGTACCGCAGTAGCAGTCACAAATTATCAATATTCACAAG
>VRMD01000706.1:0-22584 GCA_009872375.1 Sminthurides bifidus | reverse complement strand
TAGATACAGAGCAGATAATATTTTTGGATAAAAAAGCTTCTGAATCTGGCAGACACACGAAGCGGCTTGCTGTTTGCCACCCGCTTTTCTTTCTTGAAATGAGCGGGCCGAGCAGCTGACACGTTCCCAGCGTAGGTTTGCGTGAATTTTTCACAATCGTTTATCATTTGTCCTGCTCCTGTTCTAGGGATCATTCGTCATGTGCGGGAGAAGGTTTTTTTGCTTAATTTAAAATATCCTTTGAACCAAACTTCAGCACCTGATAATCACCAGGGACTGGTTGTGCGATTTCCGGATGTTATTTGAGTCGGATTGGTTCTGAAATTAAATTGAGGCTTTTACAAAGTGAAAAGTGTTGTACACAACTTGGAGACAGATGGGTATCAGTACCTGAAGTGCTAAATACGTAAACAGTCATTAGGTATTCAAGAAACACTATCTTAATTCAGGTCATGGACGGTTGCATACGGCCAGAAGACGTTCTTTGCGGAAGAAAATCGGACAGGTGGGTCGCTTCATCGACCCTGATTGCTGATCAGGTATGGTGATTGAGGTAATTCCCTGTGAATTAAGTGAAGCAGCAGCAGCTGCATAAATTAGGAGCCTTGCTCCTCTCGTGCGGCCAAATTGCACGAAATGTGTTAGATTGACCCGTAATGGTGGCGGACATGGCATCATTTCTCACCTAGGACTTGATATTATCTATTATCCGAGCCCTGCCATGGATGCTGGGCATGGACACTCCATCAGATCAAGTGCACTCCGCTCTCCTTTTCATGCGATGCAGGTTGTTGTGGAAACCTGCATTAGCACTAGTGTTAGCTGCCATTGCTAGCTGAGAATATGGTGCAAGTACACATTGATGAAGCTGATTTCCATTCGATGAGAACTTACGGTACTTGAATCCTGCCCGGGACCTCTGTAAGACCGCCTGCTGCGCCACTGGCATTATTAACTAGGTGGAAGGGACAGATGTGGCCATCAATGGCTCCGTTAACAAGCTTCTCGAAAGCCATTACTGACGGTCGACGAGGAAATGAAGTGCACAAGTTAGTTATCCTAAGAGGATGGGAGAGACTGCATAAGAACTGATGAGAAGAGCCCTTGCTAACGTGCAGGACATGGGTTGTGAATTGAATTCATCTTTAGATTGACGGAGGAGCACTGGGCATTGTGTGAGGTGCATGTGTCCAAAGGCGTATGAAAAATGTCCAGGGGAGGTGGAATAACTGATGGTCGTGGCTTGGAAAGTGCTTATGTTATTCCTTTAGTGACACGGAGTCCATGGTTTCGGAGGAGCCCTGGATTGATGATTCGAAGCTGAGGAGGCTGAAAGGATCCGCTAAATAGAATTGAGGAGGAAAAGAATAGTGGTGCAACAGTCACCAAAAGATAATAGCTTCGAGGGTAAAATAATTACGGCGAAATTCCAGCCTCTTATTATTCAACCTCACTTTTGGTAATGGACAGGCGGAGATGTGAGACATTAGAATGGATCGAGCTCAAGTGCAATCTTTATGCATTACATGCATTGCATATTCCAGTTTTCTTGCACTTAAGCTTGGTTCCGAGTTGCCGGACTCCCACTTCTGTTCGGGGATTAAATTGCCTCGATGGGGAGGATCTGCGCATCCCGACTTTCCATTGTAATTTGCTGAAACAATAGCGTTTTTGAATGCTTTCAGTGTGCAATCGTGACCCAGCAATGTAGTGCATTCAATGCCCTGGATTTCAAGGTTGGAACTGGTTTTTTCAAAGGCTTTGCCCCGGCTTCAGCTACAATAGTAGAAGCACAAGGTTGCCAGATTCTAAAGCTCGTGCTTAACCCAGTATTATGTGTAATATCCAAACCTGGTAACCGAGTTCTCGCTTCTGTATTTTGCTTATCCCCCTTCTCCTTACGGGAGGACAATGAGAAGAACGGGAAGGGTAAACAAGGGACTCTTCTTCCGTCAGGGCAATTGTTCCCGAATACTGGCCTGCCCTGGTTAATAGGCTTAACTATTTTACGTAATGAGATCATGTCAGGTGTGTCTTTTGTGCTCGGGGATGCGAAATTAATGGGATTTTTAAACTAGGGAGATGTGCACAGGCACTCCTGCCTTCCAGTAAAGCGTTCATGGGAACGGCAAGTATTGATGAAAGGGATGTGCTAAAAGTTACAGGCAAACAGCTTACAGTGCGTAGTCATGGCAACCAGCGACTGGATCTGAAGAAACTCGTGGCTGTAATCCTATTACGGGTTTTTAAACCCACTACTGGCAGCTTTGTGGAACTTAGCGAAAGTTTGTTGCCGTTCTGCTCATCCATTTTTATTTTATTGGTGTGCATTTAATATAAGTTTTAATCTGAGTTATCCCATGCTTGTACGCAGTGGCCCGTTGAATTGAAATGATGCAGATTTCGAATTATTCGTACGAGAAAGGTGGGCGGTAACAGCGAAACTCAAGTCCATTAGGATAACTGATATCCGCTATTGAGATTGATGTCGGGAACACGGCATGAAACCAGCATTCATGCCTAGAAAAAGATCCAGTTGCAAGTGCAAACCAGCTATTGCGTCGATACTTGCGTCAAACTTCCGAGAACGAATAACAAACCGAAAGCAATGCCTAATCCTAGAGCAAACTTTTGCATCCCTGTAACGGAATCCCTACTGTGATAGAAGCCTAGGCGTTAATTAAACATGGCCATGGAAGTGGAGAGTTTAGCGTGTTCCTCAACTGCATTTGCATGCAATATTTGATCGGTCCTTTTTGTTCCGAGTTCCTTTGAAATCCAAGGTTTCGAGTTTCAAAAGCCCGTGCCTTCTTCCTTTACAGGGACGAGGCGAAGCGGAAGAGCATTCGCATTCAATGAAAAGTACGGCATTTAACGTGAAATCCTCCAGTTTCTACGTTTCTAGTTTCAATTGCATCGGGTATCACACGGATTCTCTTTGATTCAAACTCACAATAGGATTAGGAGCCTCAGCGGCCTGTAAGGATCATAGACAGGCTGCATTGCATGGGATTCATCATTACGAAAAGCACCGAGATTCAGACTCTGTAGCTCGTGTTCACTTCCTGTGAAACACGAGACGTCAAGTAGCGAGGTGGACACGGCACGTGTGGTCAGTTCTCAGAGTAAGATGTGGATTTATCCCGGCTACAAAAACACTTGAAAGTATAACAACAACGGAAGAGAAGCGTAACTTTCCCTTATACACACGCTCTTCAAGCTCGTGGTCTTAATCTCCGTAACTAACAGGAGATACAATTCTGCCCACTACTTGAAAGAACGACCTGCAGGGCTATTGAGCACGTCATGACGGAATATAGGGGCTTCGTATCTTCTTGAGTTGGTCTGTAGCCTTTGCTTTGCCACCCATGCGGCTCCATAGGACGCTAGAATCTCTAGAGCTAATGCTTTAGTGCCTGAATGCTGTAAAGTGTAGCCCAGTTCAGGGAGCTATAAGCGATAAACGAAGGCAGTAACAGAAGGGTAAGATGTCATAAGATTTAAAAGGCCTGCGGATGAAGTCACTAATGCGAAAGTGGAACGTATGCGATAAAGTTAATTGCGGGGAGGTGAGTTGTTGAAATCCGCTTGGAAACGGACACTTTCCGGCCATTTTTTCTCTCCTGCCCTCTCTAATGATGGTTTTAGGCGATGAAGCTCACTTGAAATATTACTACCATTCCGACTATCTGGGGCAGTTAGTAAAGTAAACTTCAGCTGACTTTGTAGAAGTGAGAAGTTCTGAATCCGGAGGCTACGAGCCGAAGGAAGTGAGCCCAACGCGTTACGTAACGTCTTTGTGTCAATTTCAATCCGTCAGCTCTCCGTTTCCATTTTGTTGGCCCTATAGCCTCCATGGTCGAGCTGATCGGGCCCATATGTCTGCAATATGAAACTGGAAAAGATGTTTTGATTTAATGCGTAGCGTAAAATAGAGTTGTCAGCCCTGTGAAATCCCATGAGGGCCGAGGTACACGGCGTGACAGGCTGGTGTTGCTCCTGTGATATTCTTGTAATTAAATCCAGATGTGGTTCTTAAACTGATAGGAGAAGTAGATAGATGGATCCTCCTTGACTTTCCAATTAAGGCGAGGAAGAGGTCAGGGGCCGTCTCTGTCTTCCCTTTCGGGTATGTTACACCAGCTTCTGTTTCAGCTCCTGTGCGTTCCGAAGAAGAAATGGTCGATAGTTTGATAGGGATTACAACGTGATTCAAACGTTTCTGCTCGCCTTCCTCTCAGCCTTTGAAATCGGGTTGACATGAATCTGAAAGGCTTGGCTTGTTACCACGGGTCCTTTCTCCTGACCAGGGTATTGCTAACAACGTGGCTGTGAAAAGTGCATAAGATGCTCGAGTCTCCTCTCCGACAGCTGAGAAATGAGAAAAATCCGACACTGGGCCTGAAGAACCACAGTGTTTCGTTCAATCTTACCCGCCTTGGGATTTGTAACTACCAGGAGAATTAAGTAACTTATCAGCTCTTGGGACTTAAATTGTTTCACTTGATTTCTATTTATTAAACGTCTGGTTGAAATTCTGGTGAAATTCATTAAGCCACGCCACAGGCCCCTCCAGCTCAGCTTGATAAGGTTCAATGCTCGAGTCCCAAGCCGAAATCCAAAAAGTTGGCTCCGAATTAAGTTGCAGGGGAAACCAGTGATCCTTCTGTCTGTTGGATTTTCTTTAACTGTAGCAGCTCTTAAGCAATGGTGTGAGATGCTTGCACGCCAAGTTCTTGTTCCAAGTATTTGCGAAGAGGTCTCTTAGGAGAAAACCACCAGCTCCCAATGTTAAGTGAACAGGAGGCCAATTCCCACTCGTGCTCACATCAAGAAAAGTTTTCCAGCTGAAGCTGATGTGGTTTTAGTGGTCAGCCGGCTTGGTTATGTTGCCGAATGCGTGGAACTGTCTGAAAATATTTCGTTCTCCAGCCGAGTTTAGAGGAACTCTCGCGAAGGAATTTATCTTCGTCAAGTATGGTACATTGGACTTAAGTATTTGCATCGATGTGTGGGAGGAAGATAATGGTGTGAAAGGCCGTAGTGAATAGAATCCCAGTCAAAGGAGAGAGGAAACGGAAGCTATGGTAAAATCGGACTATTAAAGGGGATCTGTCATTGTCTCTCCCTTTGGTAAGGATGATTTAGGGCGAGTTCAGGCCCTTGTAGGACTGTGGATGAAATGCACTTTCAAATTAGAATTACACGTGTTCCGTCCTGTAAAGAGATTACAAGTAATTTCTCCCCACCTACTACACTATTTTAAATCGATCATCTATCATGATTTCCTCAGTAATCAACGCTAGGCCAACTTACTGCTCTTTGTACTGCAAGGGGATGCGTGGATGATAGATGGAACGGTGCTAAACCCTTCAATCTGGTCCATGCTCTTGTAAACAATCTTCTAATCTGTGAAGAGACTGTTTCTCTCTCTCTCTCTCCCTCTCTTGTCGTATAACCCTCTAGTCTTATATTGCGGTAGCAATTTGTGTATTTTCCATAGAGAAAAGACGGAACGAATCACTGGGAATTATTGCAGGCGATTTCAGTTTAATGCACAGGCTTAGCTTGTCATCATGGTTTCGTAGGAGTTGAACTTAGCCGAAAATCAATGGAAAAGAGCTGAGGTCTGTTTGCGAATTCCAGTAGTTTCCTTTTTCAATTCCTGAGTTTCATCCAGCTTCGTTGGTTTCGAGGTATGCGATGATGAATGCAGCCAAGGCACGGCTTGTGCTGCGGTTTTGCTCAAGTATTTGCGACCTGTGTACTTTGGGTTGTGTTTCTGCATATTTGGTGAACGCGGACGGAGAAAGGGAGAAGCTTGACTCTGTCTCTTCTTTCCGGCGAATTCTTGCATACTTATTTGGCAGTCTACGGGTTACGGCCCAAGTGCATAGTGCGGTTGCTGGTTTTGCTTCGTTTGTTCGATTCGGAATCGAGGGTGATCTGTCATACCCAGCTTTGTCTGGTTGCTATGTACGGTTCTTCGCTTATCGTACATGTGAATCGTATGTTGCATCAATGACAGTGTGGAGTGTAGGCCTAGGCTATGTTGGTTAATGGTTAACGATTTTGTCGGTGGTAGCGGCTGGGAGTTTCAAGTACTCGTTTCATAGCTGGCCACTTGCCGAACTAATCGAAGAAACAACTAGCGTTGCTGGTACTAGGGCCCTCGTCGGTTCAGATACATGGGGTTGTAACGGCTCTTAGCTGAAAATTGAAGCTTGGTTTCAAAGCAAGAGGCCGGTCTTTGAAGAACAGCACGTATGCAGACCCGTACATGGTGCACCGTTATAATTTCATGGCTTCCAAGTATTTTGTTTCATCTTCGGGTCTTGAAGGGCCGTTAAGCTTAATCATTACAGTAGTTTTTTCTCGGAAAATGGCTGGAATATGTGGCATTCCGAGTCTGATCAAGCAATAGAGTATTTTATTCTGATTGATTTCTTCAAATGCGACGCCTTGCCTTAGCGCTTCAACGGTCAGGCCTAAGCGAAATCAGAGGCAATTTACACCATCGTATATAGCATGGCAGGCCTGTATTCACAACATGGCTTGTATCCACATCCACTAAACGCTCGTTTTCGTCACTCGAGTTCTAGCACCGTATTGGAAAGAAGGAAAGCCCGGATTTCCAACCCGGGTCACGTAGGACCCTTCTTCACGTTTGAACATGCCATTGATCAAATGATGCAACTTGAGTGAGGAAACAAAGTGGCTGTTTCCTGTCCGTCAGCTTGGAAGGGTTGCAGAATTTGAATGTATGGGTTCTTCTCACTTTCCCTTTTCTTCTTCCTTTGTGACTGCCACACCACTTGGGCTTCTACGTGCCCTGGTTCCTGGTCCTTGGCTCTTTGCCTCGTTGTTGTTAACGAGAAAAACTTATACGCCTACTTGTAACACATGTGGCGGATCGTTTCCTAATTCAGAAACAGGAGGAGGATCTCTGTTACTTTCACATTCTTGTCTTGGAAAGATGTTGGTGATGCGATCCTGCTGAGGTTCTTGGAAGTCAAATTCCGGGTTTACTTAAGATGGTGATTTACGGAGATATTGTTGAAAATCCGCTGTCGATTAGGAACGTGTTGCAGTTGGCGAAGCACGTGCTAGATCTTATCTTACCTGGCGGAATCCCATTTGGTTCTCATTTTCTTCAAGATTACGGAAGGATTTGGAATAGAAATGATGGTGTGAACAGCTCACAATTTTGATAACTCGGCTAAATTGCCGTGATCATCCGGAACTGAAATAGGCAATTTTCAAGAACCAATTCACACTCAAGTGCCCTCTTTGCCGAGGCACAGAGGAGAAGAAGAAGAGGAAATGGGAACTAATTTCCCCTTTCTGCTCCTCCGTGATTCAAATTCGGGTGTGCAAATTCCTTGGCGTATCCTGTCTCCCACTCATGGCTGTGATGTGATATTTTCTCTCAAGACTTGAGATAAGAGAGTAAGACTACTACCAGTACCCTTAATACGTGAGATAGGGGAGACGGAAACTGGAACGAGCCCATTTATTCCCCAGCTAAAAGATGTGATAGGAGGGAATTTCGTGCTAAATATTCTAGTGCAAGTGGTTCAAGGAGGATTGTAGAGGTACGGGTGGCAGGGGAGAATTTTCCTTGATGATGATGACGGCATTTTGAGGAAACTTTGACAGCTCGCAGATTTGGGCATCATCTGATAAGATCCAAGTATTCATGCGATAGTCGACTGGCAGTGTCAGGGCGGTGAGATCTCATTGACGTGTGGTGTCGTTTGGCGTGTCGAGTAGCTTTCTCCCGTATGTCCCCTTTCTACTGTACGCATTGGTGAAAGTTGGACTTAGCATGCATTATGTCTTGCATACCTTTTCTTTCAGGACCTTGCATTCATTGCTGTTTTGAAAACTCACCCAACAAAATCATATCCGGGAGTCCTTAATGAGTTGGCATTTGAATCGAGTGAATTTTATTTTGGCGTTACTCATACTCAACAATGTTTTAACTCCTCTAGGCGTTGTCCCTGGTCAAGATCCGATGAGTACCATTGAAGAGCTATAAATACAATCAAAATCCGTGGTGCGTAACATAGCAAGTCCCTTGAAAAATCCCGTCTACTGCATTTAGTCCCATTAAACTACAGGCAAGGCAGGTTACCCAGGCCGGAAATGCCTTTAGGGGGGAGGAGCTCCGACGGCAGATAAAATCAAAGCTGGGGAGGGACCACAGCAACTTGTTACAGCACAGCTTTTGTACCAAGAGTAAGACCACGGTTCGAAAGACACGAAAGGGTTATAAATCTATTAGGAAAATTTCCCTTTCCATCTTATTAGACATGCACAAAGAGTTCACACGGTCCTTTGGTTTTAAGGAACCTATGAACGGCAGTTACCGAATAGCAGGATAAGGGTAGGTTGGCGGTAGGTAATCCATTTTTGACTGTTGGACTTTGTTGTAGTGGGTGGAAAAAGTCGTTTCAGCGTTTCGGCTATGGTAATGTTACTACAGAAGGTCGGTGCGTGTGCTGGTACTGTTGCACTTGGTAGAAAAAAAAGCTTAGTCCTCTATCATTCTGATAGAGGGTTGAATAATATGAGCGCGTCCTGCCTTTTAATGTTGTTCGATGACAGTAATAAATCGTCCGTTTTTCAGACATTTCTGGAGCATATGCGTGATTTAATAACGCAGTGTCTAACCAAGCGAGTGAAACCTGTGAGAACTCCACCTCACAACTGACTGGTTCTTCTTCCTCTTGGGAATTCGGTAAGTTTTCAATCTTCAAGTCTCTGTACACACTTTCCCACACATGGCGGCTGAGGCACGTACTTTTTCTTTTTGCCATCAAATATTTTAGGTTTACCTAGGCGAATACCACCGCGTAATGTTAGTACTTCTTACATCAGAACCTAACAAGGTTACCAATGTTGCCGACGAGGGTAGGAGGAGGTTAGGAGAGGAGTAGGAGGAAGATGCGAAGGTGGGTATCACCATCCTTGAGTAATGACACCAAATGATATTCTAACTTGGGGCTGGCGAAGCAAAGGCTGAGCGGACTTTGCCTTTCATTTATAAATGATGATGGAATACCATGGCTTTAGGCTCGGAATATTTTACCTGCCGACGAAAGCGGAGTTTGTTGATGTAGCGGGAGGAATTTCTTTGATCTAAGAGATGGAATCGGTGATCTCGCGAGGCTGGCGGAGAATTCAGAGAAAAGTATGGCACTGGGAAAGGAAGAGGTACCATAGTCTGAAGAGGAGGGTCGATGAAATCTCTTAGGGATCTGTTAACGGCGGTGAGACTGTCATGTAATGAATGTAATATCTGCGCGGTTGAAAAAATTGGAATGCTTTGCAAAAAAACAATCTGGGTACGTTCCATACCTTCTGGCAATGGTTTCTCGGAGAGAAACTATCATGTTTCTGGGGGTAACATTTTTTAGAAGTCTGGCTCAGTAGTCAGGGGTTTTGCAATAGCTTGCGAATTGGTTTTTTAAAGAGCTACAGTATCCATTCCGAGAACAGTTGTTTGTGAGTAAACATTGCGAAGGATGTTATTGTAAGCATAGTTGATGAAAATGAAAATGTGGGAGTGGGTGGAGCAATGCTTTTGATGATTAAATCAACTTTGCTGAAATTGTGTATTGCATGAATGCATTGCATCCAGTAGCCTTTACATCTCAAATGCAAGTTGACTATGACTATGACTCATGCTTAAATTCCTCATACTAATGCTGTATAAGATCTGCTAACTACCATCAATCGCAATCGATACTGCCATCAGACCATAATTCCGGAACAACCACATTTGACGTAGAAAAGAGAGAACATCAGAAAGAGTAAAGCAGGAGCAAACACCAGTCATTGATTTGTTCCAACCTCTCCTCCAGTTTGCCAACACGTGATCTCTGCTCATGAAAGCGCAATGAGCTGTGACCAGCCGTGGATGGATTTCGATTATGAGATAAAAGATGTACGATTTTGATCCAGCTGCGGTTTGATATGATTGCAAGAGCTGTTGATGGGGATCCAGCCTCTGGTGAGATGAATGCATCTGTCATTCATCGTCGTGAGAAGGATGTATGCTGGACTGGAACTGAATCCTTTGGTTGAAATCCACGTGTCTTTTCGTTTCACAGTATGATACCTGTGTAGATCTCCTGATATCTCCTTTGTAGCCAGAATGGCACGCATCATCGATCATCAAATACCTGGAGATTCAAAGAAAAATGACTGTGGCATGAATCTGATTCCCTTCTGTCCGCGTACCAGCCAGGCGGCATGGCTTGGATTTCATTCTACGAATGAGATTGACTCCGTCTTCTAACGATGTGAGAAGAAGGTCTGCAGCCCATCTAATTTATCTGACCCCTTTTTATCCTTGTGATCACTCAAATCCGTAGACGAAACTCTACGAGAACTACAGTCATGGTTATGGTTGATGTGAAGATGATTTGGTATGACGATGCTGCCAGGTTGGGGCCAGAACAACGACCTGTGTCTGTACCTTTGTCTTGTGCTGATGAAGTGATGATCATGTGTCGATAAGCAATTTATTTAAACGCCGAAGATGATATCTGTAATCAGGAAGAGGAAAGTTTTACAATCACAAGGTGTTTTTTCACCACAGATCGCGTTTCCCAATTAGGAGCTTGTCTTCCTCCATGTTGGTATGAGTGTTTCGACATTTAAGTGAAAATTCTACCCCTTCGTAGAACGTCTTCATAAACCAAGCTTTGATGAAGACTCAATCCTGGTTACGTGTCCAAGGTCCTGTTTCTTGGCACCAATAGCCCAATTTTGTAGTCCTTGGGGTTTGAGAAAAATTAGCTTTTTTCACCTACTCCTTGACGCGAGCTAAGATTTAGTTGTTTGGAAGGAGAACTTAAAGTTAATGATACAATTAAGCTCTCGTGCATGTTGGGAAGTGACTCCACACGCTACTTTTTAACTCCTTCAGTAAGTAAAACACTGGTTAATGTGTCATTAATGGGTAGCTCTGGCCTGAGGTTGATCCGTCTAGACGTGAGTTGTAATTACTGTCGGAGCGTCAATCCAAATGCCCAGTTGTCGGAAATAGTGGAGCGGGAAACAGTTGCGTGAACTTAATTTGTGCTTTAAGCGGTTCCAAGGCTCGGACATGAATAAGTTAACACCTGAGTGTAATGTAATTATAGATGTGTTTCTTTTCCGTTTCATGATGTCGTGTTACAGTAAGGCGATTTAAGAAGTGTTTACGTCCACGTCCTGCTCTTCTTCAAGGCACTGTCTACTGTCTAAACTGTTTACCTTGCGTTTACGTTGGATTGTTTCCAAGCTGTAGAGTCTAAGAAACTGAAGTTTGGAACACTGAATAGAAAACTTAATAGCAGGTTGATTTCATAATCCAAAACGATAGCATTCCTGGAAAGGCCAATTTCGACATCCGGAATGTTTAAAGGAAATACTGAAACACTGACAGGATGATACCACAATATACGCCGAACCCAAATTCAAAACGGATGTTCACCAACATAAAAGCCAGCTAACTGGTATTGATAACGGTGCATTTAGCTAGTACAAAGGCTGGAGCTGCAATCATTAGCGGTGTATTGGTCTATAAATCTATGCATTAGGACTAGACTGGGCCCGGAATTTCTTGGAAGGTTTTGTACGTCGATTGTTGGAATTTTCTTCTGAAGTTTGCGCTTATTAATAGGTTCGTTCCATCCATGGGTTGTTGGTCGTTATATTCCTTGGTCTACGATTCGAGCTTAAATTACAAGCTTGAAATACTGCGGCGTTCTCAAAAACCTGCTTGTAGTTTCGTGCTTATTTTAACACAGTTTGCAAACATTTGAATCGGTACCAGGAGGACAGACATGGAGTCGGAATACTTGTGTTATGGGCCGTGAAGCGCGTATGATGAATGCGGAAAGGGTTGATCGCATAATGACAAGACATGACAAGATAATGGAAGTAGAGATGTGGATTAAGGGCTGATAATGATATGGAAGATGGATGAGAAGAGATCAAAGAAAGTGTGCAATTTGCGTTGGCATCGGTAATTTGATTCCTCCTTCTTTCATTCTCCTCTGTAATCGGAGCATAAATTTATCCGTCAATCGCCGCTCCTCCCGCTAAATTCTCTAACCGTCCAAGTGCTCCAGCTCAGCCAAGGCTTGTTTATTTTCCTAACGACTCACTCACCCACTCACTCACTCTCACGTTCTACTCAAGTTGAGCAAACATGGCGGGAGAAAGTTTCGCAACTCTTGACTGAACAAGCCCTCGGTTTTGCTCCGCTCTGTAGTCTGTACTTTGTACGCTGTATCGCCTTGCTTTGTACTCCGTTACTGCTTTCACTCCAGTAGCAAAGGAGAAAGTAATCCAGCTTAGATTGATTGCGCGGCTTATTTGTTTTATGTGCGAAGATATAGGTTGATTAGATTTTCTCCTTGAGACGTACGAGGTAATTAAGGAGAATGTCAATCTGGCCCGAAGGTCTGGGATTCTGATAGAATCGACCATTTTATCTTTACTAGCATCCTTGCATGGATATGTGGCGTTGTAACATGATACCCGAGGCACCACACGATCGAAGACAGGGTTAGGAAAATGCCTGCTCAGCATTTTTTGATGCATACTTGAATTTGTCTGTATCCTTGCTCGAAGCGTGACTCCATCAGCCGATACTTGAAGCATGGAGTGCACAAGAGTATCACCTTACTCGAACTTTGGTGAAAGGAGGAGAAAGAAATTGAAACTGAAAGTTGGGAAAAGCACGCACCTTTGTTCTATTCAAGGAGCCAAGTCTCAGTTATTAACCGTAGTTCGGCTGGAGTTGAAAATAGCACAGATTTACTGTCTTGGAAGAAAGTCTCTTTATACCATTTGAATAGTGGGAGACGTAAAGAACGAGTCTTTACCAGCAAGTAGAATTTCCTCGGCCGCTGAATAATTGAAGCTATAGAAAAAAGGTTTCAAGTTGCTGACACGTGCTTTTCATACTTTTCAATTTCGTCCTCCACCTATTGATTTAACAGCATTGTCTGGCTTTTAAGAATAATAAGCGTGGGATTACTTGACAGAACGTATTGAGAAACTCAAAGACTTTGTCAATAATTTGTAAGACGTTCAGAGTTGTTGAGACTTCTG
Source organism: Sminthurides bifidus (assembly GCA_009872375.1). Classification (NCBI taxonomy): domain Eukaryota; kingdom Metazoa; phylum Arthropoda; class Collembola; order Symphypleona; family Sminthurididae; genus Sminthurides; species Sminthurides bifidus. The sequence continues at coordinate 9,468 of VRMD01000706.1, read as the reverse complement.
CATCGCACATTTCCTCTTTCAAAAGCAAGTACTCGACACGCTGTCATGCCTTGTCTTCTCCAAGTTTTCTCTCTGGCAGTTTTTTTCTTCTACCAGGTTCTGGAACTCGACAAAGTTCAACTCAACTATCAAATAGCTGATCTGGACAATTTTTTGCAACCAGTTCAAGACGCACATGTACAGACAAACTCCAGCAGAAAAAAACTATCGAAGGAGTAACCATGGTATAAAAACAACTTGAGGCTGGGACTTGGTGGGGCAAATGATTCGTAACCATCAAATGAGCCGTTTCCTTTCCTCTCTGTCCCTAAATTCTCCGACAAGTTTTTCTGGAAAAAGTATACTGGAAGTCTGTATAATGCCTAATAGAAAATTCAGTCCAATCAGTCAATCTGCGAAGGAGAGCTGTGCTCTAATTTTTTACCGTGGACGTATACATGCATACAGACATCCTTTTCAGGATTCGATATACGTGGAATTATGTACATGTAGGATTTTCCACCTTGACTTTTCCAGCCCATTTCTTAGGCAAGACACGGTTAGATACAATTGCCTCTGGGACTGATTCCAAGTACTCATGTGCCATGACGTAGTTAAAGCTGTGCATACAAAATTCCTTCCTTGATTAAGTTCCGCGGTGGGAAGGAGAAAGGCTGAGTGGCGGAATTTGGCACGTTGTATGACTTGTTCGGTGAAAAAGTAGGTCATAGAAAATTGCATAGCCAGACCAGACCGACTTTTTTAAATTGTGGTCAAGTCAACCTCAGGTGTGGATTTTGTACAAGCTTAAGTTAGCCACAGCTGCTCATCATGGATAAATGTTCTCAGGCAAAAGAGGAGGCGGACTACAAGCTTTTTAAATATGCATGAGGAGGAGCCGGGAAAAATGAACATGCGAAAATACCTACGGCTCTCTCGTATACGTGGAAATTAATCAGCCCACAGTTCCTCTTTTGTACTTACAGACGTCGGCTCCTGTTCACAAGTGCAGTCAGTTGCGAAACCCTTTGTTCTCGGACTAACGAGTGTGCATGTGTGGTAGAGTGTACTCTTTGGGCTTTGTGCGAAAAAATGTTCCCGACTGGCTGAGTTATACTTTTCTCCTTGTGCTCGAGGCGGCTGGAGAAAGTTTCGCCAAGCTGAAGAAAGGAGGAGAGGAGGCGTGGGAAGATGAGATGTACGAAATCCTCCAGCTTGAATAAATTCCATGTGTCCGAAGTAAAAGGAATGAATGCGCCCATTATGAATCCACGATGATTAAATGATTAATTGAAAGTGGGGAAGAAGAAGAAGAGTAATGAATTTTCTTCCGAATACTATGTGTGACAGTGATAAAAGGAGATGGGATGAGCCGAGTTGTTAGCATGACAAGGTTGCAGATTTTCCGCATTTTCGCGAAAGACCTGGCTTTGTCAACAGATATTGATGGATTACGAAACCTAGTTGTTAAGAACTTGAACTAATTTTCAGGAGATAAGTCCATCTCACAGGGTTTAGTACAATGGTGGGATGAGCTCTACGTGTTGGATTGATCATTTCAAGAATATTTTCACTTAATGCACAAACTGGGCCAGCATCTCCGTGTTACAACGTTTTGATGACGTTTATTTGAATTAATCTTGGGATTTAACATCTTCCTTTCGGATCTGGAAGAATTTGAATTTGAGCCACATGGGGCGTAATTAATAGTTGTGGATCTGCCCAGGGTTTTGAAAGCTTCGATAAATTGTGGGGATAAGACGGATGCGAAGTTAGTTCAGGGCAGTTGAAGGTTGGAATTTAAGGCGTTTAATCAAATTTCAATCTTTTGCAAAAAGGCTTAAGTTGAGTGGAATTTTCTCAAATTTCATCATTTTCTGAACAGGAACGTGCGCATTTGTGTACCGCCTTAATAGGAATACTTGGCATGTGTAGGAGGATTTGCTCCAGTTAGCATAAGGTTACTCTGGATGTGATTAAAAGTGAAAGTAAATAGCACTGTGCCTAATTCGTCAAAGCTCCGTCTTCTTTTCAAGATAACTCGAATAGGATTAATGACCCTGGTGGAGAAGAGGATCTATCCCTTCCGTGATTAATGGAGTCTTATAGGAATAATTTTTCTTAATCTGCGAAAGCATTTATTTTGCTCAAGTATGTCATTTCATTACGTAGCTTTGCTAACTTAATTTAGCAGAATGCGGCCTTTAACCCATCAGACGAGGGATATGTAAGTTGAACTCCACTTTGCGAAAAGTAACTCCATGCTCGCAAGCTTGCCCAGCCATACATTTTGATACAGTTCGAAGTTAACTGATTAAACTTGTTCCCTGAGGAGCAAACAATCAAAGTGAGACAATTTCAAGTATCCAACTTTCGATACGTAGTTGATAAGAAAGAACCTTTCAAAAGTTTCCCGCTCACGATACTGTCATTTTCCTGGTTGCCGTAGTTTGTCCTAGTTTTCTACTCGCGAATCCGGCCCATCGACTTGCAAGAATTTCACTGGATGGACAAGCAGAACAAGTTGATGATTGCCCAACGGTCCGGGCGTGTGTCACAATTGCCACTGCCACCATTTTCGAGGTGGATGGGTCGGCACACGGCTCACGGGTTATGCATAAAGGAGAAAGGATTTGTGAAAAGTTCAATATGTCGTCCTTCAGCATGTATCAAACAGATACTTAGTGTGGATGAAGCCGTTGTTCAAGCATTTTATAATTCAGCTCCTGTATGCATGCTGTTTGCTAGAGGAAACCATTAACCCGACTTATCCTATCCGTGGGGCGGAACTTGAGTTGGGTTTGGGCTGATGTCTCTATAACTTGAAAGACTAGCTGAGAGTAACCGTGGACAGTTTTAATACTCGGGTTTCTAGGAAGCTAGCAGCTGCTTTCCAAACATGTATGTAGGATTTACAACCTCTTTCCAACTTAAGGCCTTGGTGACCTGGAACTGAGAGGTTATTTCACGACTGACAGACTCTGTCAAGTAAAAGTACTTGAGAAAAATATTCGCCAATCGAATCCTTGTCACGCCAATGGAGGAATTGCATATTGGCAAAATCCACCGAGGACAATGGATTTGAATGATGGCTGGGGCTGTGCTCGATTCCTAATCGAGGTTGAATCCGTAATAGCCAGCTTTATAAAGTATGATGGGGAAGGATCACGAATCGATGGTTGTGAAAGGCTGTTTGTGTTGTGTATCTTCTGGGATGTTCCAAGTCGGTTGCAATTTTTCCTAGGAAGTCTTGGTTCCATGCAAAAAGTTGCAAAACTGTTTGTTTTGTTCCTCAAGAAGGGAATGTAGCGGTCGGAGTTTTAGCTGTTGCAATTGGGAATTCTGGAACTATGCAGTGTATGCATCAAGTTTAGATAAGAAAGTGCTGACTTGTTAGTTATTTTCTATGTTTATTTAGCAACAGAAAGTAGCGCCCAGGGACCTGGAGGCTTGGATGCATGTTGATGGGTTTGAGAACGGAGAGGAGTGGAAAAAGAATGGGAGTGGATGGAAAAGCTGAAATAAAATTTGTGCAAACAGTATCTACTGCTCCGTTAGCAACATGAGTTTATGTGACAGCCCAGGGACTGGAGCTGGATGAGCTCTGAGCGTTTGGAGAAAGTGGCGAAACTTTAGACCTTCCGCACATGTTCAACTTTTGAGTAAACAGAAGGCATGCATACCAAGGCTGCATTTACACTTCCATGTAGTGAAAATTTTTGAGAGAGTTTGCCGATTTTCCGAGGAAAACTCCGCGGCTGTTTCAAAAGATCGTGGCCTGAACAAACTCTTGTTAATGTCGGCGACAGAGGTTAAGTGTTAGACCAGAGATGATTTTCCCGAGTAATTTTGTTGATACAAAAGTATCACAACTTGAGTAGAAAGTTTGCTACAAAGTTTTTGTTCCACAGCCCCACTTGGTTGATATGGAGGAGAGTTGGTATGCTTCCTCCTTTCGGTGTCCCAGGCCGCAAAATAGTCATTGTTGCCTTCCTTTCCTCAAGCTGTGCAAGTGGAATTGCGTGTCAAGCCAATAGGAAGTAACAGCAGTGTCGGCTTGAAGGAGCAAATTACCGTTTTGAGATCTTACAGTTGCTTTTCGGCCTCACCTTGGACTGTCCAAGTTGTAGGCGGTGGAGGCGGATACACGTGGAGTGCATTTTGTCCAATGCAGCAGAAAGTTTTGTAAACTAAAAAGGTTACAGGAAGCTGCACTGAAATTAATCCAAGGATGTTGTTTTCGTACCAGGGAGTTAGGAAAAGTCTGGAGAAAAAAAAATAAGAAATGTTGAGGGATAATAGAAACGAACTGTCTGCAGATGAAAATTGGCGAGCGGAAGATCGCAAAACAAGACTAGTCCATTGGAATGCCATTCATGTGTTCATTCACGGGAGGAAATGTGCGGGTAAAGAAAAGTGAAAGTGCTGCTGATGTGGCAAATAACTTTCTTTTCAGCTCCTGGTGAGAGTACAATGGATGGAAAAATTTGCCAGCTTTCCCTTCCACATTGGCTTTCATTTCCGATTGTGGCTGTGGAAGGCTATAACCGTTAGAATATAAATTGCACGATAAGAGCAGTGGCGGCATCCTTTAGAACGTCATTTTGCTTTGATAGTATCATGCAGATCTTTCGCCGACCGCGAACCAAGGCCCGTTCCGAGAGTCTTTGAGCAGTTTTGAATGAGGGCGGAGAGTTTGCCAGTGTCATAACACCGTTATGTCTGCAGCAATGCCGATGGATTCGGAAGATTCTGTCGCTCCAGATTCCATAATCTGGGCTCACAATCTTTGAATAAAGTTCTATAGCTGGGGATTCCTGCGACGAAGAGCATGTAAATTTTGTTGATGCTTCATAAAATTATCACGCCGATAAAGTAGTTTTGGTCCGTTACTCCTGCCGGGTGGTTTCCTGTTCATAACAATGATTTATTACTTGATAACTCACTGGAATAGAATACGGAATGCATTCAACCACTTCATGTTTTCCTCCAAAAATCTCATGCAGTCCAAGGCTTATGAACCGTATTGAAATATCAGACTTTCATTTCCACTTTGAGGATCGCAAGGATGAATATGAGAGGAAACTGTTAAGTGCAGCATAGGAGTAAATCGTCTCTATCTGCAGAATGCCGTGAAGGTCTTCCAGTCTTCCACCAATCTGAAGCTTGTATTCAGCTACTTTTAGACGGCGACAGAAATAATTTGGAGATTTAGCCTTGAAATTCAATGAACTTGAGTGATTGCCTGCTGTAGTCCAGCTCAGCGCACTTGCCAGTGCTAAACCCCGTACAAACCCTTCAGGTCTGCAAATGCCGCTGACTTGACGCTCTCGTCTTTCCTCTCACTTTCAAGACTTGTAACTCTTCAACGGTTACGAATTTTCAAAAACGGATTGCACTACCGAACTTCTCGGGGTCGAATTAGTCAGAAACAATCCTCAGCTCAAAAAGTCCAAAAATCGCCCATTTTCACAAAAATCGGAAGGCTAACCATCGTCGATTTCGGCGAAAATGGGGAGAAATGACCATTTTTCACGTTTTGAGCTGAGAGTCGATTCTGATCAATTCGCCCACGAGAAAATCACTGGTGCAATCCGTTTTTGAAATTTCGCAACCGTTAATGAGCTACAGAGCTGCAAAAGTCCGGGCGTCAAGTCACCGAGTGTCCAAAATTTGTCGAAATTTTTGAACGTTGGCGGGTATGAACACGGGAATCTTCTGCTACATTATAGTTTGCACCTTCCAGTTTTCTCAAACTCATTCTACATCAAGTTGTCAAGATAGAAGAAGCATAAGACTCGTTGATTTCCGAGTTTTTCACAACTCGACTCTGGTGCATCCATCAAAGCTATTTTTGATCAACCCAGCCCGTCGCATCTTCGTTTATGCTCTTACAGAAAGCGTCGTAGATGAAATTCCTCCTCTCATATCTGAACCTTCTCCGTTGACATTTGGATGGACAAGGAAGGGAAGTGAGATAACTGCATTGAAGCAGAATGGAGATCCGGTCACCATACTTCGTGGGGATCAAGAAAAGCTGAATGAACCGGACTTGTGCCGCGTCAGCAGTAAAATCCTCCGGCTCTCAACTCCGTTACGGAGCATGAAACCTATGTGATTCAAAAGGTAAAAGTGAGGGTGGCTAACTTGGCAGCAAGACACGAAGCAGGTCAATGCGATATTCTCCACTCAGCCATCCAAAATGTAAGGAACGAAGCAAGGCTTGCTCCTGGAAAGTAGCATAGTACCTTCACCACTATACGACCCTTGAGAATTGTGAGAGAAAGTTGCTGGCAGGCGCTGAGTTCTAGGCAGAATTTTTATAGCGAATTTGTTTTCATGGAACGTTTAATTTTCTCCGGCACTTGATAGGATGTAAATTTGGTCAGCGGTGGGAAAGTAATGCAATGCGGCAGGACGAGATCCGGAGCAGGTATGAAGTTCGGAATTTCCGCGGTAATTTCCCCCTAGATCACAGAGAATTTTATAGGTAACTTGATCCCCTGCTGATGCCACAAGGAGCTCCTTACGAAACGGGATGAGAAGGTGGTATTGGAGATGGTGCAATTTAAAAGTTTCCAAAATTCACTTTTCAGCTTGCGGTAAGCCCAAGCGAAAACCGATCAGCCTGCCTATATGTACACACGACTCCTGGAGTTCGAACAGGAGTCTGCACTATGCCCGGTTACGGTTTAGCCCAAGCCCCGTCTGACAGAAATGAGTAGGCTGGAGGCCAGGAGGAAGAGCGGTTTGCGTAAGTTTTGGAAGCGGTGAAAGTTGCAACCCTGCAGCGTCAAATGCCTCACATGCCTTACGAAAGAGAGGAGATGCCGCGACGACGGATGCGAACGAGACGATGCGTAACGTCCACTAGGTGACGGAGGAGGAGTACCAGCAGCTGTTTGGAGGTTATCGAGCCATGCACGCCGGTTGAGACTCCAGTACAGTGCTGGAAGGAAAAAGTTGTCGAGTAATAAATTTGATGATAATCGTGTTGTACTCCCGAGTCGTAAAGAACACGGTGGATGTAGACCTACCTAATGATTTATACGGAAAGTAGTCCTTGTAATGCGGCAGTTTCCTGGAATTAAGGCGTTGCGTCTTTACCAGTGCGTGGGAAAGTAACATGTCGTAAGATTTTTCTCAACTTGAGCAATGTCGTCTAAAACTACGCCACTTTATTTTGCAGGGAAAGCAAGAAAGCTACTTTGTACCACTAATAGCAATCCTTGTAGGAGGTAGGTAACACAACTTCTGAGACCGGAGGGGGAGAAAGTGGAGAAAGCAGCGAGTTTGAAACCAGTCCGCGAAGTTTATGTACTTGTCGGTTTCACCGTCCATACAATTTACTTGACGCAAGATTCCCGCTTTGTTTTTCACATCTCCGGAGTTTCGGCACGGGGATCCTGACTTGATTCTTATGCTTGATTATAATAATAGAGCTGAGAGAGAAATGAAGACCGCTGTAGGAGATTCCTCCTCAATGTTTTCTTTCGCCCGAAGCCAGCTTTGGTTTACATAGGATCTTTGTTCAAACCACGGATCGTTAGTCCCTCGTATTGTTTTCATTTCGCGTTGTAAAAATTTAATGGATCGCTTTGTGAAACCCTCCTTGCCTGGCAAGGCTCGTAGTTAGTGGAATTTCTCTCCCTGCTCTTTGAAACTTTCTCTGGGGGCTTCGGCAGTCGCATTCCTCTCGATCCGTCGGATTCCGTAGTGGAACTGCCAGTGTCTTCTCATCTTGAAGGAAAGGAAGGGAACTGGATTTTAAATTTGAAATTGGTGTGACATGACATTCAACTTATTGGATTGATATGATGAGTTCAAAGGGGGAACAAGTCTGACATGTTAAACGTTTAAAATCCTGCAGCTAACTGAAGGCAACCAGAGGAGAATGACAAGGACTAGGGGGAAGACCCGATTCAGTCCATGGTCCAACTATAGGGATCCTCTACTCTGATTCCTCATGTGGAAACCTTCAAGGATTATCCACCATGCGTGTATTTTTATACCGAGTTCATGAATTTCCTCCACTCAGTCCTCCGACTTGTGTCACTAACTGCCTCCTTCTCATATGCGACTTTGACTTGCCACATCCCGTTTTTTGACAGAGGAGGGTGGGAGTGAGGAAGAAAGCAGAAAGCTATACGCTCTTCTCTTTTTCTAAAATATGAAACTGTAGAATCTTTCAAAGTTGAATGCATCTATTGTCTATTCATCCGAGTGTGCAGGAGGAGGAAGCGAGTTTCTTCTAACTCTGTATTATTCCCTGCTTTCTATTCTTTTTATCCCCGGTAATGTTTCAATATGTATCCAATTCTCTAAGCGGTAAATGAAATTCTAAACGTTTGACAGCTTTCTCCTTCCTCCTCCATTGCAATCCGGCAACAGCCGCGTGCCATGCCAGCTTGTCTTTAAAAATGCAAGACGTACACAGTATTACGATATTCCGTTTCTTTTACTTCAAGTTCATCCTCCGAATTCTCAATTTTGAGTAAACTCGTATCCAAGACAGTTTCACAACACCAGCTTCTGAGCTTGCACAGGGTAGAATCTCTTTGAAAACTTGCCTTTACTTCTGGAACATGACTCTTGTTTGTTTAGGCTGGAGGAAAGTAACGATAGGGATGCCATAATTTTTCAAAAGTCAGCTTCGAAGAAGCATTGAAGAAAGTCTTGCTTGCGTGACTTCCGCCTCTCAGCTCCTTTTCTTCAAACTTTAGTTTCAAGATCTTAGTTTGGAAATCTGAAGCTGGAAATGATTTGCTGCATCGGATTCACCACTGCATACTTTCCACAAGTCAAGTTCAAAACCATAACTTGTGCATTATGCAATTGCTTTTGGTGCTTGATGCAGCAGGGATTGCAGGACTTCCTGCCTGGATTTAAGTTTTGAATCCCAACTTGAAAAGTTTACTTATGAGCCTCACGAGCTTGTTCGATTCTTAGTGACTTTTGTACAAGTAGTTTTTGATGCTGCGTCTGCTTCTTGAGAAAATATTGCAGGATGTGCAAGTAGAAAAACATGAACGGAAGCCTAGTGGAAATTGCATCTTATTATACCCCTTGCACTGCAATTGAAGCCGGCCTTGGAAATGTAGTTTCCGATCGATGCTTTCATGCAGTAAAAATACCCAGCCCTGACAAATTCTTTCTGTCTGAGTGAGCTTTCTGGGAAATTGCATTGCGATTGTGCGGCTTCAATCGCATTATTGCTGCAGTTTCAGTTTGTCATTCGTGCATTTGGCTCGTTACAGAGAGACTTTCGTTCCAGTGTGAAATTCCCAGCATTTTTTGTGCAATAGGCATCGCTTGCTGTTCCCTTGGAAATAGCATCAGTTCTCTCCTTCGATTATTAGAAAGCAGAGAACAACTTTTCCCCAGAGCTCGTAAATGTCGTAAATGTCACCGGGACTCCCAGCCTCGACGGCAGTTGGCAGTGATCTTATGGAATTCCATCGCTTACGCAACTGCATCTTCTTATTGGCT
>VRMD01000705.1:0-22617 GCA_009872375.1 Sminthurides bifidus | reverse complement strand
GTCTCAATTGCACGGAGTATCAGGAAGGAGAATGATTTACTTTCTCAATATCTCAACTTGCTTTCATTTTTTACTGCTGTTTGAACAAGTGCAGGAGTGGAACCGCGTTAGCAAAGCTGTAATCTGACACTCGAGGTATTTCTCCTCCCAGTCAGCCTCTCTCGTGTTTGCAACTAGTGCGAAACTTTAATCACACAAGATAAAGAAATTCCACCCACTGGATGTAATGTAGCTTAGTGCCGTGACTGGATGAGCACAGCTCTCCGTCCGGCACTCAAGACGGCGGGAGAAAAGTGCTCGGGGAGAAAGCTCGCTTTCTCCGCTGGGCGAGCAGGTGTGATGGATCTTATTACCGCCATTGGCTCAGGGTGAAATTATTCCATTTTTGATGTGTCAGGTAAACTGTATTCATGAGGTGACCCGTGGGAGCACTGTCATCGTACCGGAAAACATTTGCCCTCAGCCGGCTCCGCGGACCGAGAAATTGTGTAATACCGTCAATTGTCCACCCTATTGGGAGCCCGGCGACTGGGATCGGGTAAGTAAATCAAATCATCAGCTCTCTCCTCCGTAACACTCGCCCACTTCTCTTTTCCTTTCTCTCCTTCGCGGCCCTCTTATCCACTTTCTCCGACTTTCCCAGCATCCCATTACAGTATCTTTGGCTTTTCTCGGATATTTTCAAAGCGGGTTCCCTCCTTCAGCCCATTGACTAGTGCTTACTGCACGCTTCCCTGCCTGCTGCCAGCCAGCCTCCTCGTCTCTGCTCTGTTTACTGGTGCTATTTGCCCGATTCTCGGGGCTTTTAGCCCTGGTAGGGAAATTGAACCGGGTGAGGCAGAGGCAAGAACCGGAGCCAGGTTTCATGACATTATCCGCCTCATGAATTGCGTAAACCGCAACTGGCTTGTGTACACAGGCGGAGTTACTAAGAGCAACTGGCGTTCGTGCTTTATGCCCTATTGGAAGCAAAGATAGGGATTTTATTTCTCATTTATTGATTTTGACTCCAGCCCAATTTATTTTTCATCTTCTTCAGTATTCAATGGTTCGAGTAAATGCTCAATTTATGGCCAATCCCCGTCCAATAAAATCAAAACACATTACAAAGTTAAATCACCCACTTTCTCTCAAGTAGAGTAATCTGCGTTTGTGAACATCGGGCTCAAGCCTATTGCTTATTCCATTGTATTTAAACGTCTCATTTCCTATCATTCTCCTTGGATTTTCACCAAAAGCCTCAAAGATAATTGTTTCTCGCAGCTAATAAAGCTTTTTACTCGGTTTACAGTGCTCCAAACCTTGTGGAGGGGGTGTGCGCAGAAGACCGCTTAAGTGCAAACAAGTCATTGCCTTGGGCCATGTGGTGGAATGGCCCAATCCGGATGGTCATTGTCAGCAACCGAGGCCTGTGGATTTCAAGGAGTGTAACAAAAAGCCCTGTGGCAAGGACAAAAAGGTACTTGATAATCGGTCGGTTAGTTCTTTTGCAGAAGTCGCCGACAACTTCCGCAATAATCATAGGTTTGACCTTGTAACCTTCTCACTCCTGAACAGTTTCCTATCTTAATTCATTTCAATTGGGTAATGCTATCAATGATCGTTATACTGCTTTTAGTCATTAGGATAAACGAGCCCTGATAATCGAACTTATGCAATGTAGCGTCAAACAGCCGGTCAGTAGAACAAAGTTGTGACGTGTGTTCCCTTTACCACTGGTCTCGTTCCCAAAAACAGAGACCAAGTACTTCACCAACATCAAGTCTACTGCCGAGGTCAAGTAGTGGCCTGTTGGCACGCCTTTATCGGCTCCTAGTGAAAGTCTTTTCTGTAGTTCTCAAGAAGGAAAGTGTCTCAAAGTCGCGTCTCAGATCGTAAGCTAGTTTGCAATTGCCCGTCCCTAAAGATTATGCTTAAGTTTTGTCCCTCTTCCAAGTCCATATTGGTGCCATTATGGTTATCAGAGCACGACTTAAGATAATTCGCCATGCGGAAGCACAGCACACATAATACATTTTATGGCCTGTGACTAAACTTACGGAAACAAAGAATCAGAGCACGACTTAAGATAATTCGCCATGCTGTAGCACAGCACACATAATACATTTTATGGCCTGTGACTAAACTTACGGAAACAAAGAACAATTCGCTAATCTATCGAGTGGCCGCTGATAAGCACAAGTTTGTATACTCGCCTTCCGAAGAATTCCCCAGTTAATGACTGAAACTACGTAAATTTTTCCTTGACTGGAATGCAATTAAGAAGATGGAATTGTTGACTTCGGAAATTAAATTCCTTTGCTCTTAAACCCCAAGCCTTTGGCCAATCATCTACAAGTTTAGTCAATGAGCAATGACTTTATGGACGGCATAGGCAGTATTGCGGCAAATACCATTTTGCTCTTAAACCCCAAGCCTTTGGCCAATCATCTACCAGTTTAATCAATGAGCAATGACTTTATGGACGGCATAGGCAGTATTGCGGCAAATACCATCTGCTTTCACTACATCCTTGGACCCGGTCCCACAGTGATTCAAATGCATGCACTGCAATATGGTTATGGCCCTACGCACTTCGGATTCGGCTTTATTCAGGCTCTCGACAGTAACAATCTTACCCTATAGATAAATGGTTAACCCGTTGCTGAATTCATAGTCCAGTTATGTTATTGTTTCCTTCTGGAAATCTCGAACATGGAAATCAGGCAGAAGCCACTGGTACATCGCTTGGTTCTACGTATTTACTCAAGGGAAACTGTGAAATTAAGCAAATGTACCTATTCAATTCCCTCCAGACTTTCTACATCACTGGTCAACTGCCGTTCGTCTTGCCAGCATATCCGGCCGACTTTGAAGTTGTTACAGTGGCATCATTTTATGGTTTTATCACCACGTGCATAAGATCCACGTACTGCAATCATAATAGTGTACGTAAGGCCACGGGCTTTGTATACATGCGTAGCATTCGGGTCCCCGTTCCACGGTCGGTAAACATTATGGAAGGTAACAGCCGTTCGTCTTGCCAGCATATCCGGCCGACTTTGAAGTTGTTACAGTGGCATCATTTTATGGTTTTATCACCACGTGCATAAGATCCACGTACTGCAATCATAATAGTGTGCGTAAGGCCACGGGCTTTGTATACATGCGTAGCACTCGGGTCCCCGTTCCACGGTTGGTAAACATTATGGAAGGGAGAGGCAGGAAGGTTCACGATCAGGAGCAGAATGCAGTAATTATTTGATTGCGGCAAACGGCTAACTAAGTAAGCCTTTCAGGCCGGCTGCCAGCTTTTGGGTAATAAAATACAAAGGGATTTGTAACTTAACGAGTGGTGCGTGCCTCAACTTCTAAAGGAGGCGAATCTGCTGATTCGGTCCCATTATTTTGCCTGCCTGTCCAACGTCCTGCTCTGCATTTCATTCCTGGTCTTGCATTATCCTTTAAAGTTGTGCTGCGAAGCATTGATTTGGATGCAATGGCGGAAAGAAAGTGCCCAATAATAAAATGAAACGTTTTGTACTACTACATCGACACCATGTGAGGCAGAATGCTCGGTAGGCTGACTTTGAAATGTGATGGCCACATGCAGAGACTGAAGGCTTATTGTGATCAAATCAAGTCTCGAAACCAGGCTCCTGGTCTCAGTAATTCTGTGTACCCATATGACACGAAGAGGAAAGCGTCGACGGCGTTTGAAATTCTACAGGCTTCCCACAATCGAGAGCACTTGAAGGATCTTTCGTTCGCAAACTGGGTGTAATACTTTCACCTAATAGCTCACTCGCTCTCGATGAACTTGCTAGTCACAGGATCTTAGATGCAGGGAGCCAGTAAATTACTTTCGGGAGACAGAAGCAGCGTGAGTAAATCATTAAATACTTTTGCCAATCAGAAGGAGACGGAGTGAGAAAGTTTTCTGGAAAAGACACAAGAGACCGTGTCTTTTTAACTTGTCAAAACAGTTCGTGGACCAACTTGTTTGTTTCCAAACAACGAAGCCGGCACAATCTTCTCTCAAAGTCCCAAGTTTTGATACCCCTCTGTCTCTTTCCCGAGTGTTGCGCTAACTCAAGCCTTGCGTGTCGTTTTAAGTTACCAAAGCCTTTGGTGGAACTTGGAAATTCAATACAGCCAATCTCTAACCAATTCTAGAATCCAATACTGGTGATACAGGAAACTTGGCTGAATCTAATTAATAAACTGTTTTCCAGCTGTTTCTGCTTCCTAGTTCAAAATTCTATTTCTATTGAATCGGTTCCATCCCTGGTTCTAGCTCAAACTGTTGCCTGGCTTAAAGGAAGATTTGCAGGAGCAAATCTTCCGAGTCGTAGGCAAATTCCTTGCAAACCTTTAAATTCTGGGCAAAGAACCGTAGTGAAAAATACAAGGGGGAAAAGTCCTATTTGGTTTCGCAGTTCGGGAATCCACAGATGGTATAATCATCCTGTTTTCATTTGCAGGAAAAGTCAAACAAGAAGTCGGAGGAGGCCACCGAGTCTGCAATATCACAATATGGGAATCAGTTTATCCAAGATGAGTGGAAGAAAAAGCTCTCTCTCAGTGTCAAAGGTCAGGCAACAGTCTTCCAAGGAGTGCAATTGAAGCTCCGGTGTCCTGGAAACGATAATTTGCCGGACATAGATCGGACCAAGGTGGTATGGATGAAGGACCATCCATTTCATGACCATTCAGACGAACAAGATTCAAATGGTGCCAAAGGCTGGAGTTCTCAAGATCAAAAATGCCACTTTCAGTGATAGCGGCGTGTACACTTGCTTGAGTAAGTTTCAAGATGTGTTTTATCTTCACTGCCATTTTGAGCTACGCACTGATATCAGCGGATTGACGCTATAAACAGTTTTTGGATAAGGAAGTAACAGCGAATTGATAGCTGCAACAAGGGACTACGTAAACAAACGTACTCACGCAGTTCAGTTGTCACTATACCCTCGCTTTTTAAACTTTCTCTGATGGTTCATCGACCTCGAGTTTTCTCTTTTTCAGTAGCGTTCTCCATGGCAGTAAAGCTGTTGTGAACACAATGAATACTAACTTTCAGCTCAGCTTTACTGAATCCAGGCTTAGAAGCTATTGTTGGAGCTGTCAGTCTTTGATTTCTTTGTTGATTTACTCATAAAGGATATACTACTGTACAAGAGAAGTGTCAATGGTACAGGAGGCTCGTGTGCCTAGGTTAGAAATGCAAAAGCAGTGTTGAAGAAATTACAAACGTAAATACAAAGTCATCAGCACAGCCTAGCCATCATGGAAACTTTTAGTAATTACGAATAGTGACGACCATAATGTAAAACCTGGGTTGTATGATTCTAATGAAACTCATTAATTCAGCCACCCAAACCCTTTGGCAGAGTATTTCTTTTCCTGAAATCTGCCATTAACTCGTTGTTAGTTATTCCTGCATAAAGTGCTATGAAAGTTGCTAATAATTAAATGATTTAAATGCATTGGTATTTTTTCCATTTACAGTAAACGATCGACCCCTGTCAAATCTGACGCTGCTGGTCCAGCCGTTTTCCGGTAAGTTGAGAGACACGCACTGAAACAAAAGTTTAACGAATCATGGAGAATTGTACTAGTCATCGAAGAACTGTTACGGTGACGCATTTGCTGACGCATTTTCTCCTCGTTACATATTCCAGGTCCCAAAACTCCGCCACGGCCACGGAAACCAACCGAGCAATATGGCTACGATCGAGGCAATTACCGTGGAAGCTGATCGTAATTCAGCACGTGGCCCCAGCCGCACAGAGCATGACAGGAGAATGCCACATGACACGGAAAAACGCTGGTTCGCTGACCAAGAGGTACGTTTGTCGGTTGCCGCCAAGCCGCCAGATCATAATAAACGTTACTAGAATCAGCACTTACTATAGCAGTTGCGAAAAACAGTCACGACCACCCTTGAGTCCACATTAGCAGAGGACCAGTCAAGCTAATCATGTTTCGCAAAGCTGTCACTTGCTGACTTAATAATCGTAATTGATGAGTATATTAATCACGAGCTTCGTGTATATTTTTCTTGCTTACGCCTTCGATGACGGGAATTATGGATCGCTTTGGGGTTGCGAAATCATGTCTGTGTGGTACTTGTACGTGTACTCTTGTGAATCATGTAACGTGTAACCGTTAACATAACATAGCAGCCCGGGGTGTCTGTTCCCATGTCGGACACGGGGTTAGAACTTGACATAACTCATACGGGGCATAGCAGTGCTGGAGGAAGCGTTTCCTCGTCCACCAGCCGTTTACGACCTCAATTACTTGAACTTTTTCTAATTGATTTATCACTTTGGGCGTGGGTAAGCTTGCAATTTCTCTTCCGCTCTTTCTCCTAAAGTGAAATTTATACTGGCTAACTGCCCCTCTCAGCTTGGAAGTGTTAGCCTTTATGAGCCCCGAGCAAAGTCCAGAGGCTAAAGGCTTTTGATCTTGTGCTTTAAAGTTAATTTATGTGTGCTTTTACTGGAAAACGAACGTTTATTTGCTTTTCGACTCGTTTCCCATACTCTGTTGTATTTCCTGGTATCACAAATCTCGTTAGATGATGTACTCCTTAAAATCACAGGTTTTTGTCCAAAACTTGTTGTTTAAATGACTTGCTATTATGCCCAGTTACATTACAATTAAGTTTCTCAACACTGATGCTAAACTCAATGCTTCTGGAGGAGTGTACGAAGGATTTATTCATTTATTCGTCAAAATTTAAAAAAAATTCAACGCTTCAATGTTGCAGCTATTTTGGCCTCCAAACAAACCCTACGTGCAAAACGGTTTGGACAGCTTGGAGTCTGAAAAGGTCCAACGGCCTCAGAACACCCTGAATTCTTTTGATCCATGGACATCATCAGAATCTCTATCGGAAACTGACGTAGAAACCGAAGCAGAAACTCGTAATAAGGGTCATGACTCTGATTCCAAAACTGCAAACTCTCCAAGCAATGAATGACTCAGACAGCAGACCAGGAAACAGTTTAACGAAAACTAGCCTATTTTCAATCTCTATAGAAGACATGAACAACAAATTGGCAGTCGATCACGACGAGGATGATGGCCCAAATAACGACTTGAGGGTGCACGATTCCACCGTCTCGCACGAAGAAGATTGCGAGGAGGACGAAGAAAGTTCTAACGGGATTTTCCGTCGATCCGCTGCCCGTCACCGGATCAGAGGCCAGCACCGTTATCGTCGTGGACGCCGAAGGAAAGCACGTGGCTCCTGTGTCCCGGGAAACAGCAACCAGGGAGAATGGAAAGCTGGCAGTTGGAGTGACTGCTCCGAGTCCCGCTGCTTCAACTGGAACACATGTAAGTTTTGCCCATGCTTTGCGTTATGATCGTGTTGGAATAAAATCATGTTGTGGCCTTGTGTAGTCACCGATGGTTTTGTAACTTTGTACACTTGTGTGCACTACTAACTTTTGAACTCCTGGGGCTGTTTCCTTCTAGCAAAACGATATCGCCAAGTGTTTTGCCAATTTCGTAATGGATCCGAAGACACGAGCAGCTTGATCTTGCGATCCGCAAAACAAACCAGCTGTGCAAGAAGAATGCTACAATAATTTATGTCAGGGAGTTTGGAGAACAGAGCCCTGGAGCTATGTAAGTTGCCTGTTGTTCCCTCAAGCTGAACGTTTCAAAACTGAAACTGAAACATCAAGTTGGTAAAGTAGTGCAAGCCACAAGCCTATTAATAATTAAATTACTCATTTCGTTCATTACAGTGCAAATCCCGTTGCAACGCTGTAGGCATCAAAGTGCGTATCATCAAATGTGTGTGGTACGGCAGCCTAGAGCCGGCTGGGAACGCATGCGAGCTCTTGCCAAGACCCGTGGTCAAGAAGGCATGCCTGGGTCCCGTGTGTCGTCGTGGGTCACACCAACACCGCCATCATAAGATCCAAGGTCGACGTCATCGTCATAGAATAGGGTCTATGCACCACAATCAAAATCTTCATTCAGATGATAATAATAGCAGTAGCTTAAGCCAAATGTCCCAAGATAATAATATTAGCGTTAACAGAAACGATACCAGTCTCGTATCTTCCATCACCTCTTCATCTTTGACCCTCGAAGAACCTAACGTTAGCAATAGTAATTTCAGCCGTACAGTAACGACAACTACCTCGCCGTTAGATGATAGTAGAAAAAGTAGTGACATGGCTGACTTACAGTTTTTTAAGAACCATTTCTTATCCCTTCAGTACACGACTAATTTAACTAATTCACATGTTTTTAATGATATCATTGAGTTTTTTCAACTTTATCAAACGGCAGAAGCAAGGCGAGAGCAGGATGACTACGCTGCAGAAAATCCTCAGTCAGCTCAACAAAGCTCAGAAGCTGATTAGTGTATTCCTCATCCGTAAATAATGTACGTATAATCAATCTTGTTACTATCACACAAGTTCAACTTCAACCACGGATACGCTTGGTTGTAATGATTATTTCAAACTTGATTCGTGTTCACTACTTTGCGCCATTAGACCTTGAGTCGTACATCGCGCATATGAGTTCAATGCGTACAAAGAAATGGAGATTCTCAGTTAGCTTTTATTTTACTGTCAACCTCAAGAAGTTAGCTTACAGCCAATTATCAGTTTTCTGGGATAAGTGTACCAGCTTTTACTCCGTTTTTTTTTTAAAAATGTTTTATTTTTACGTTGTTCACGTTTCCACATGGCAGCACAAAGTTCGTACAAATAAGGTTCCTTCTGTTACTGTAAACGTTTTCCTCTTAAGCGCTAAGTTTTGCAGTGGTAGGTATTGAAAACGCTGATGAAAACGCAGTGCATCTCCTATGCTTTATTTTATTTATTGTCTTTGTTAACAGCACCTTGTTAAAACGTTTCTTGCTTCAATAGAGGCAAACACCTGTAGGGTAGTTAGCCTTTTTTTACTACTTTTGTTAAAACTTGGATTTTTACAAAGTCTTTTTGTTTCCAGCCGGTCAGAGCCTCGGTGCGTAATGTACATTCCGTGTAAACTTTTAACTAAGACCCATGGGTTAGTTACAGAACGTTTCATTATCATTAAGGAGCGCTTGCGTGCAATGAACCTTTTAATTACATTACATCGATGTGTATCAGGTGAATATGCACATGGATGAGTGTGTGGCAGGCATACGGTGAGATTTTCGAGTCTATTCTGTTCATACTAACACCTAACTACGCAAACTTATTCTAGATAATAAGAGAGCAATTTATATCATTATTGTTAACGGTGTATCATCCCTAACATTAAATTGGATTAGTAAAGGGTTGATGTGACATGTTCTCAACGGTGTAACTGATTGCCAATACAGTAACGCCGGCTAATGATGGAATATAAGATTGTTCGTTAAACCTTTGTTTATAGGTTAAGTTATAATACTATAACGAGAGAGGATCGATTGTCATTCTGGCTGGCAAGTCTTTGTTGAATGTTAAACCAAATGGGAATGTTTTAAAAATAAAAGTGATCTTGTTTTACCTATGATGATTTTCCGGCATCGTGTAAAACTCGTGCTCATTTTTCGGCCGACGGTGAAAAATAATTGCTGTCAAGTCAGAGGAGATGATGCTATTCCTGATGCGGAAGCCGGGATATTGTTACATATGCATGTTTCAATCTAGTACGTAGCACACCAGAACGGACGTAACGATTTAAGATTTCAGCTAGCAAAATATTATGAACAATTCATTGACCAATATCGGGAGTACTTATGTAAGAACGAAAATCATGCAGGAGTCATTGAACTGACGATACAACATCGCTAGAGCTAACAACAGTAAATGACGTCTACAAAAACGACTGCTGAGATGAGAAACTGCAAGAGCTATTTTTCAACTTTTTATTCGAGAAGGTCAATGTCGCTCAAAAATCATGTTTCATAAGTTGTGGATTGAAAACGGCAAGTATCGTCCCGCTACGCTTTCGTTTCATAGTACGTAATTAATGGAGCATCTTCATAGGTTGATAATGAATATATTAACTCTAGTCATCACTCTCATTAGCAACAGCAGCAAAAGAAAGTTTCAAAAATTACTTAATTACTTCACTCAATTACGGTTAATGATAATTAGATGATATCTACTTCATACTGTTTCTCTTATTACGATAGTTGTGAACCATTTGTTTGTTGGTAGGTAGTTACTTATAGTTTTGCAACGCCGCAAAAAATCCGCGATAATTAATAATTACGATCTCTTGATTACAACTTACACGAATTACACGTTCTTGACTTATTTAGTTCTAGGTCGTACCAACGTTTTAGAGCTACGGTCTAATATAATAATAGCAGTCGTTTCTAAAAATTGTATGAAAATTTTTGGTTTAAAAACGATGAAACAAACAAGCATTCCTTTTGCTTTCATGAGGTGATGACGACGACGTTTCTTCTTCTCCTTCACATCTTTATCTCCGATGCTTCCATTCATTTTAGTAGTAAGTTGTTTACGTAACTATTCAAATATGTACAAAGAAAACAGTCCACGGGAGTGTATGTACGAGTAATTTGACAATTGTATTAAGTGTGGCAAACTACGAGAGATAGTTACTCTAACCAATACTTATTCCCGACGCTCAGCTAGTATAGTGACAGTCCTTTACGATACCTATAGTTGCAATTAATAACCGGCTCTTCCAGCTTCAGTTCTATTCGGGGCCTGCATGCGTGAACCTGATCATCTAATTAGATTAGAGATAGCTTAGAACATCACCGACCTACAAGTCATCAACTAGTAGAGTTAAATTATGCGATCGAGAGATTTGCCATCGGCAGATAAAAACGAATAAACACCTACAATTGTTAACATTCTGAACATGCCTTCGAATGTAACAAATTACTACTAATTACTGTGAGACTTGGCATGTCAAGCGAGCTGTTCGCCACTGCATAAATCTCCACTAGTGTTTAACTACAGTAATCAAATTTGTTTGACCATCCAACGCCTTACTAACCATAAGATGTTAAGTGAGAGAGGACATTATATTAAAGTAACAATCTACTGATTAAGACAGGCTTTTCTACGCCAAAGACAATACAATTTTTACTATGGGAAACAACAAGAGCTAATCATGATGCGCAATGATGAGAGACCACAACTACACAGTCCAAAGTCTAATCAATGCAAGGTGTAGGTATTTCCTTCAGCTGTTACCGTAAGGACATAATAACAATTCACTACATAGTTACTCACCCATGAATCGGTTGTCATCTTATTATTATGAGTAATTAATTACACACAATAGTTACAAATAGAATACTACGAAAACTTACTAACCCACCTGACAGTTGCAGGGTCACTTGGAAACGCCATGATTTAAGACAGAGCATGAAAACGCTTACAAGTTTAATTCTTCTCCAAGTACATCATATCATTTACATTACGCAGGTTCTGAGTTCTTAAACATCAAGTTCTCCTTACAATGTGTTACACAGTTCTTAATTTTACTGTACGTCTTACAAGTAGGTCATATTTTCTTTTGCAAGAGTTTACTATTTTTTCGAGTCATTCTTGTTCCTCCTCTCTCATAAACACTCATTTGCTTCGGATATAATCGTTTCATGTAGTTAACAGTAAAAACATTTTAAACATATTAGCATGTCGTAAACAGCATTCTTGACTTGGGTATAGCTTCGAACTTACGTTGAATTAAAATGATTCTAATTTACCAGTAAATTAATAACAAGTTAACTTTAAATATAGCAGTAGTAATCCGTTACACACTACACAGATAATCGTGTTAGGTATAGTAGTATTAGCAACATTATGTAAAGTACCGTAAAAACTAGTCACTCTTCAGAATGCGTTTCCATTATCTAAAATGTAGTTACATCCGTATATTAGTTTTCTTAAAATGACCAGTCCTCGGATTCTCTTACAGTAGTGCAGTAGGAGTAGTATATGCTGAATTCACACTTTTATGAACTCGGGAGTTGTTTCTGCAGAATTTCTTGCGTCATGTCAATGATGATGATGGATTTCTCACACATTTCGTGCATCGTTTTCATTACAATTACAATGTACAGCATGTTAAAATTATAATCGCCGGCTATCGCCTTTCTCTCTTTTTGGTATAATTAATCATTGCAACCGCCAAATCAATAATCCAAAACATCTTCCAATTAAACTCTACGATAAGGGTGGTACGAAGCTTGTCCTGGAGCAGAAGCGTAACTTCCACCCCGTTGAGGTCCAGGGCCTCCATAACTTCCTGCTGCCGTAGCATCTGCTGCTCCATAACCTGATGCCGCTCCAGTGCCTGCTGTTAAGCATACAACAAAAGTACCCAATACGTAAACTTATGTTCTTACTAATGCCAAACTATGTTAATGATACTTATCCGTTCCCGACCCACAAAGTCAATATTACACACAAAGAGACAAATGTGATAGCCACCTAACACGTTAACATGCTTGTAGTAGACGTGACCCCTCGTAACTTGTCTATCAAAGGCGATCTCGGCCTCATCTATTCTGGTACTACTAATCTTCGTCGTTTCTCCATACAGTCGTATCTAAGTCATCATGAATTATCATGATTATCTCTAGGTTCATGATTTAACTCCATAAAAGGTTGGTTTCGCAAAACTCAAACGAATACAAAATTCATAGAAAGTAATCAGAGGATAGAAACTAAGCCGAGCTTCATCTGATCTTAAATACCTTATTCGTAAAACAAGTAAACAAGAGGAACGACTTATCTCGACAATAATTTCTTAGAATTCACTTCCGAATTAAAGAAAAGCCTAAAACCATGATTCTCATAATACACTATTATCTAGTTCTAGATCGATCAAAACTAAAGGATCCCGTCTCTCAATTAAGATGAACAAGTACATCGGGAATTTAGTCTATTTAGCCAAAGGATTTTAAAGGAGAAAGGGTATCGATATTGAAATAGTAGTCAGGGTGGAGCGAATTCATGGAAGTATGGATTGTGTTGTGTGACTTAGAGTCTGACCGTAAGCACGAGATGGTCCATAGGCACCCGTGGCGGTGTCTTGCGGTGGCTGGGTATGTGAATAACCCGCTGATGAGCCATATTGTGGCTGAGGAGTGGAGTAAGGATAATTGGAAGTAGGAGGCTTTTGTTGGGTCGGTGCAGCGGCTGCACTGGGGGCAGCAGTTGGGGTTGCTCCTTGTCGTCCATACATATCAGCAGCGCCTCCTGGAGTAGTGCCTCCTCCACCTTGACCACTTTGACCATTTTGACCCATAGAGTAGTTCCAATTAGCTCCATAGCTATTCTGCGGAGTCGTACCTGTAGCACCGAGTGGTTCCAATTCTTACTCCATTCAACTTTCCAATTTCTGATTATTATGTTCACCCCCATCCCAATACCACATTCACGTGCACAACTTCTCAATGAAATGAGCTCAATGACAATAGCTTTGTTGGGAACTAGTAACCGGGACTTGCATAGGTCTCATACGAAAACATTACAACCTGCCTGTCAACATAATTCTGACGAACTAAAATATACGTCCAACTGCAACACTCTACGACAACAATAACGAAAAGGAAAGATAGCATTAACTCCAGCAACGTCCGACTGAAAATTTCGCGAATCTACAGCATAGGAGTTGAATGCAAGCGAATAACCTACAAAGCCATTAGTATTTACGAAACCAAACCTTAAGAATGCTTACGCATTTGCCGGAAATGCCAACACGGCGAAATTTATAACCAAATGAACAAAACAACCACTTATACAGCTTGCTGAATGCGCTCGTCACTTTAAAGTGACGAAGCGGCACAGCCTTACTGACAATGGAAAGTACATACTCCTTTGAAACAGCATATCATCTAACAAGTTGGATAGCTAAATGCTACAGATGAGCATCATCAACGAAAAACAGCAAGAACTAAAGAATACACGTCTGATCTTCATACATATAAGTATTTCGTGCATTATACATTATCTACAGCCCCAAAAAGAATAAAAACTTGAGACTCTTCCACCTACAATCTGTCGACCTGGCCTAGGACCACAACTGTCATGCAGCTCTGTTCCACATGCTTCATGAGCTGAAGTACTCATATGTGATCTCTCTAGCTTCTGATAGCAGACTGCGAAAACCCGAAGTACTATAGCAAGGAAACTTATTGATATATTGAGAAAGTTGGCATACACTATTTAACTTTAGTAAACTAAGCATTACGATTTAAACTACGGTCTTAAATGTCGCCAGAATCGCTTCACTCACCGTATCCGTAGCTTTGCTGGGGTGTGGTACCATAGCTTCCCCACTGAGGCATTTGTTGACCTCCGGCTGCCTGGCCCCATCCTTGGTAACTCTGGCCGGCACCAGGTTGACCATATCCTTGAGGTGGATAGCCACTCTGCTGTGGTGGAGTTCCCCAACCTTGGTACCCTTGCATCATGCCTCCTGGAGGACCCATGTGTCCCATGGGATTGCCCATCTGACCCATGTGATTACCCATTCCACCCATAGCTCCCCATCCAGTCTGTCGACCCATGCCTGCGCTACGGCCGTCTCTAGGTTCAGCTCGCTTGATTTCAACCTGCTTTCCGTTGATGCTGACGTAGTGCTCTCCAACAAGTCGTTCTACAGGGTCGTCAGATTCAAAGGAGACGAAACCAAATCCCCTGGTTCGACGACGCTCTTGATCGTACATGATGACAACTTCGACAACCTTGCCATACCGGTCAAAGAAGGTTCGGAGATCTGTTTCTGTCACATTTGGTGGAAGCCCTCCAAGGAAAACCTTCGGCACGTTAGCACCGCGTTTCGGCTTCTGCAACGTTCTTGGGTTGCACGGTTTCGGGTCAATCGTCCTTCCATCCAACTGGTGCGGGCCACTGCTCAAAACGGCATCCACATTGGCCGGGTCACTAAAAGTGACAAACCCAAATCCCCGGGACCTTCCTGACTCCGGATTCTTCATGACAACAGCGTCGACGACTTCACCGAAGCGGCTGAAGTATCTCTGAAGTCCATCGATGGTTGTCTCCCAGCTCAATCCACCGATAAAGAGCTTTCCTCGCTCGTCAGGTTCTCCGTCTTTCTTCATGATGTCCTGATTTTTGTTAACACCGCCGGAAAGATTGGCCCCAGCAGTGCAATCTATGATCACGTTCGACCCTATTTTGGAATGTTGCTGACGATGATAATCCACCCTGGTATAGTATTCAGAAGGAATCTTGAAGACAAGGGGTAACAGCTAACGCCCAATTGCGAACTTGATTGTTAACCAGTATTTAACAACACGGCCACCAATTGCAAGCGCAAAACACCTTTTCCACCCTATAAAAAATTGAATAAATCAATAATTCCCACCAAACAATTCGTGGTTTTCAAATAACAAACAAATACTATTTCGAATAGCAACCATGCTCCCTCCCCCTCCCTGCCGTGAACACACGGCACGTAGTAGCGCGTAAAGAACAAGATTTTGAGAACAGTGCAACATTGTTTCAACTAACGCTTTTTGAAGCGCAAAATGCATTGAAAGACAAAGGTTAAAGTATTTGTACCAAAATCAATCACTTACTTAACTCCCGGTAAATTATCCAAGGCTATGAAGACGCGGTCACACCGTATTACGTAGAGAGGGTTCAGAAGCTTGTAAAATACTTTTTAGGATAAATAACAGCACTACTAAATTACAACGCTTAAATAGTAGCAGGTAGTACGGAGATTATTAATTACTGTAATTACTTATTACAAATAATAATAATAATAATTAGATTATTATTATATCAACTACATAAAGACACACACTACTACTGAAGACACGTCGTAGGACACAGCAGCTAGCCAAACTCCAGCATAGGGCTTCTCAATGCACTCCTTCCATTCCATTATGGCAGAGCCGCATACAAACCGGGAGACGAGAGCAAGGGAGAGCGAGCAGCGAGCACACCAAACTTTCCCATGAATTACACGCATGTACATACGTAAAAACTGAAGCTTCTGATCGGTCCATGCCAAACACTGGGCTTTCACGGAAACGGGTTATGCACGAAGTCCATCTTCCTCCTACCTCCCCTCCTCACCAGCGTGCTTCATCACGTCAGATGCCGCAGTGGCGGTGAGAAGAAGCCGGCAATAGGGCGGAGTTATGTTCTTGCATCTTCCTCTACACCTACGCCTAGTATTAATACAGAAATTCAACGTGAGCTAGGCACACATGTAGAGAGGAGGTTAGCTGAAGGATGACGCTTACGGAGCTCTACGACCTCCTTCCAGGATTACCTCACACGGACTTGTTCAGGTGAAGAGATTGCTCACGTACTGTTTTTTTCTGGGGAGAAACTGACGCATACAACTAGGAGCAGTGTCAAAATGGAGGTCTGATGAGATCACACGATGATGACTTTGCTAATTTCTCAGAAAAATGCATCAATTCCCAAATCTTTGTTTTCAATTTGGTACTAATTTGATTAGGCAGTAAATTTTTTCCTACGTAATTCCTTGGTTACCGTATTCTCATTAGCTGTAGCTGGCAGTACAAGTTTTAAGCCAAAATGAAGATTCATTTCTCTGTGCTGCAAGTTGATTACAAACTAATTGCATAAAATGAGGAGGGGGAACCAAATTGCCCTAGACAATGACCATAACTGATTGCGGGTGTGGTATCAGATTTTTAAAGGATATTAGCAAATTCCCGAATACGCTTCTACCTCCAATTAAGCATTCATCCCAAACTGAATGTTTTCGTTGAAGACGCTGCTGATTGGATGCAGCGCCGGTGTTTGCTAATGAAAGGATCTTTGACCGCCGAGATGCGTAGTGACTTAATATTACTAGAGATGGCGGAATCTACCGTTGCCGCATCCTCGTTTTGAAGCAAAGCGCCTAAACGTCAAGTGGATCATCTCTGTATGGGATTTGCGTATAATGTGAGATACAGGTGAGGTGCAATACAACGATGCGAGTTTGATCATCAGGTGTTTCTTCAAATCACTAAACACGTGCGTTGTTGTTGTCAAAGGTTTGTAGGCTTAGCTGAAAACATTTTTGAATACAATTTACAAATACGAACAAGAAGTTCTAAAACTTGGTACAGAAATTGGGAATGAATAAGTCTAAAAAATGGGTTGACTGAGAATTATGGCATTATCTGAGAAGTTCACCAGGAAATCAATGAGACTGAGAATGATAGACTGTTTGATTTACTTAATGCGTTTTGAACTTTATTAGCATGATTGGCGTTGGGAGATAACCCAGGTAAGTTATGACTGTTTTGCTATCTTTCGTCATTTCTCAATCAATGTGATAATAGTATATTATGCTTGTGGGTTGTTAGGAGGATTGAATAGTTCAAAATGAGGCTATTCTGGTTGTGGCGCATCGTGCCTTTGCTGACTGGAATCACAATTGGGTTCATTCTGTCTGTCTCACTTCGGCTTTTGCTCCGGTCAAGTAAATGTGAACAGGGTTTTCTGGCGCACAGAAATGAAAAATCTGAGCGGCTGAACTCCTTTAAGCGTTCCTTTGGAAACTTAGTCGAAGGGGATGACGAATATGGTACGGATGATGGTGAAAGAGTCATCGAGGCTGTGACAACTAATTTTCCAGGCATTCTTAAAGAAGACTGAGTCTCCTAAGGTTCGGCAGTTACTATTTGTCGGAGTAATGACCGCGCAAAAGTACTTGGACAATCGTGTCTTGGGAGTCTTCGAGACATGGGCACAGGAAGTGCCAGGAAAAGTCGTATTTTTTACCGGCGAGAATGACTCGCTGCCCGAATCTGGAACTTCATTAAATAACACCAGAGAGCGAGCATTTGAACTGGTAACGTTACCAGGAGTGGATGACTCATACCCACCCCAGAAGAAATCTTTTACTATGCTGCAGTAAGTCTATTATGAATTCCGATGTGTTTGGCAATGTGCTGGCACATTGACAGCATTGTATTAGGTCCATCTCTGATGTACATCTTTTAACTTTTGTAGATATATGCATGACAAGTACGGGGACCAATTCGAGTGGTTTATGCGTGCAGACGATGATGTATACGTAAAAGCGGATAAACTGGCAGCTTTACTACGATCCATTAACAGCAAGCTATTATACTTTATTGGTCAAGCAGGACGAGGAAATGCAGCCGAGAAGGGCACGCTTAGTTTGGCCAATAATGAAAACTATTGTATGGGTGGGCCTGGTATCATCTTAAGTCACGTTGCGCTAGCCAAAGTAGCACCATTCATACCCAATTGCCTCCAAGCTCTTGTATTCTGCACATGAAGATGTTGAAGTTGGAAGATGCGTCCAGAAATTTGCTGGAATATCCTGCACGTGGGCTCACGAGGTTAGTAAACCAATGGAGAGAATGGATATGGCGGAAATATGCGACAGTGTATGTTACAGCAAAGGTTTGAGGTCGTGTCATTTTGCTATTTTCAGATGCAATACGTCTTCTATCATAATCGAAGCGGTGCTCAGGCATTTACGGACAGTTTGAAGTCTCGTGAAGTGCACAGGGCTATCACATTGCATCCTATCAAGGACTACCAGCATATGTATCGACTACATAGCTATATTCTGGTAAATCATCATGATATGACAGACGTTAGTGATGAAGTCTTGACTACTCACATTATACTAATAAGGTTATCCTCAATTCAGGGTCGAAAAGTACAGGACCTTCTGTATTCGCTCTTGAAGTTGCAAAGAGAATGGGTTGCGTTGTCGGGATATTTAAATGAAAGCGCCGGGTCGAACAACAGTGCAGCTACTGGGGACAATCGGGAAGCTGGATCTATTTATGATGCCCATATTTATGGTACGGCGTAGTTAGAGAATGGGTTGCGTTGTCGGGATATTTAAATGAAAGCGCCGGGTCGAACAACAGTGCAGCTACTGGGGACAATCGGGAAGCTGGATCTATTTATGATGCCCATATTTATGGTACGACGTAGTTCACCAATGTGGTAGTGTGGTCACCATGTAGAACGTAATTGCAAATATTATCGAACGGATGTGTGGGTTAATCTTTCAGAGTATCGTATTTACCAGTAATAAGCTACTTCTGAGCTTATGAAAAGTCTCTGAGTAGCAGCAGTTTTTGTAATAATGGTATACAATAACTTGAAAATATTTCCATATTTCCATACTAGGTCTCTCTCCCAGCCTTCAGAAGTTCAAACCTCGGGAGCAAAACGGTATAATCCCTTGGCTGTTTTTGGATAAAGGGGTTTATTCAATGAACAACTTGAATCCGAAGCAAAAAGTGGATGGAGCACTGAAAGAAGGCGTGGAAGACATCATACGAGATGTAAGACCTGTTTGTGAAGTAATGCACCTTTATCTTTGTTGGATTTTCCGGATTCAATTCCAAAATTACATACTTGCAGGTCATGGATCACATTAATAGCTACTCTCGTTCAAGAGGACGTATTATGGAATTTAAAGAGCTGCTATATGGTTATCATCGTGTTAGCCCACTTCATGGAGAGGATATCGTCTTAGACATTCTTCTGACCTATAAAAAGTATCGAGGCAAGAAAACTACTGTACCCGTAAGACGCCATGCGTACATCCAACGTGCCTTTTCACCACTAGAATTGCGTTTAGTGCCACCCCCCTCGCATATAGTGGGGGATTTGGATCCGTCTCAGATTGTCCCCCCTGCCAAAATTTTGCGAAAAAAACTCGTGTTAATCTTGCCTCTTTCGGGAAGGTTAAACACCCTCGACAGGTTTCTTGGAAATTTTCATGAAGTGTGCACCAGTTGGACTAGCAAGTTCTCCTTGCTTTTGCTGATATCCTACTTCGATGCATCAAGTGGAATGGAAAACCGTGCGCGCTTTTTCTCAGTGATAAATTCATTTCGAGAATCTACGAAATCACAGAAGACATGTAATGTGAAAGTAGTGCAATTTGAGAGTGAATTTGCAAGAGGCGTCGCGCTTGAAGCAGGAATCTCGCAATGTAGTGACAACGACCTTCTCTTTTTGATCGATGTAGACATCAGGTTCACTGTAGCGTCGCTAGAGCGAGTAATTTTAAATACTATACCGAGGCAGCAAGTTTATTATCCCATTGTGTTCAGTCAGTACAACCCCGAGTTTTTGGAAAAAGTATACGAATACGATCCTACGCTCAGCCAGCAACCTGAGATATCTGACTCAAGAGGCTATTGGAGAGACTTTGGGTTTGGAATTGTTGCGTTTTACAAGTTTGATTTCCGCCGAGCTGGAGGATTTGATAAGACGATCAAAGGATGGGGTAGAGAGGATGTCTCCCTGTTTGAGCGATTTGTTGACGCTACGAACTTGACCATCTTTCGTTCACCTGATCCCGATTTAGTGCATGTATATCATGCAATCTTTTGCAACTCAAGCCTACCCGCAGTTCAATACGAAATGTGCCAAGGAACTTTAGCCAACTCCTTTGGCAGCGAGAGGACTTTAGTAAAGTACCTTCTCTCTCGTCGACCTAATATTCTGAATCCTGTTATTAAGATTTGATGTCGGCTAAGACATCAAGATCGGATACAATGTATTTTACCAGCGTTGCAATGCAACGAGAATGCAAGCTAGTTGAACCTTGAAGACTGAAACACTGAAAGCATTCGTAGAAACTGCCAAACTTTTGTGATGAATTATGAAGACTTGTCGTCTCCTACTATAAAGTCCAACTAAATTTACTAGCCTAGAAAAATTGCAGTTGTTACTCATTATATAAGTTATTATTTTTGGGAAAAAATCTAGTGTTCAAGGCAAACTAAGTAGTCTGAGTCTCTGAGCTATAACTTTTGATCATGTTGAAGCAATGCAACGTAATGGCATGCAATACATCGCTAGTTTGGTGTTAATAGTAGTTACAAACCGTATCATTATTAGATCTTGCACCATCAGATTAATTTGAGTCTACCGTCTTTGTGCTACAAGCACTCTCCTCGTGAGTGTAGGTACTTGAAAATTGTATTTCACGTATTCCTTGATTCCTTCGTGTTTCTAAGTCATTGCAAACATAGGACGAGTCGGCTAAAATGGGGCTTAAGCTTTCATTTCTTATGAAGTGGTTTTATATTTCCTGTGTGTTATCTGCAGTATCATTAGATGCAGTAATCTGATTTTGTAGTCAGACTACATATGTCTTCTTTCACCATGCACTTTGATGTTGCATACGTTTGGGAAGGAAGTGTCGTTATTGGTTATATGGAGAAGCAATAGTAGTACGGCGAGAAAGCCGTATGAATTTTAGTAAATGTGATAGTAGTTTATTCCTTATGTTTTTAATCCTATTTTTTAATGTTGCTAAATCTACGAACTAGATCCTATGGCAGCTGATTTTAGATAATGAGAGGGGCGCAATGTGCATTTAAAGAGACAATCAAGTGCAGCTTATGCTAAAATGTGAGACTTCCTGTTTGACTTGGCTGATTTAGAATTGATTTAAGGAGAATCGTAATAAGAAGTGAAAGTGAAAGTGAACGAGGTTTTCGTAACTTATTTTGTACGATTTATTTATAATGGTACACTTGTTACATTGGTAAAAATGATCCCAAATTCAACTCAGTTTTGTTTAAATTGGTACCTTCATCCAATCCACTCTCTCCTTTCGAGTACATGTACACACATTGCATTCTCACATAAATTATGTACATGATGACGATGAATCAGTTATTACAACACTCTTAATGGATCTTTCTTACAGGGGATGGTTACAGGGATCTTGGTAGAAGGCCTTATCACTAGCTTGGTGTTCTCAGCATTAAGGAATGAATAAAATGTGTTGATAAGGGGCAAACTGGTTAGTAAGGAACAAGTATTGCAAAAGAAACCGGAAAAGAATCTCGTAAAACCATGCGTGTGTACTCAGGGGGAAATGCTAGGAATTTGAGTGGGTGATTACGATTACAGATGAAATCTAAGGGACTTCTGGGCGACAGGTTGACAGAGGGGAAAAAGATGCGAGAGAGATTCGCAAACTTGCGTGGTTGGGGTTTAAGTAGTTTAAGGTGACAGAAAGATGAAGGAAGTCATCAAAAGTCACATGCATTGATATTGAAAGTTGTAGATTTCGCATTCGCAAAGTTGGTTTGCTGAGTAAGGGATGAGCAAAACACGAAAAACTTACAGCTTCGGGGTAAAGAATAATTAAGACTGCACGAAGTAGAAAGGGAAAGCAATGTCAAACGCAGCAAAGGTCACCAGCACAAGTTGGCTCAATGTGTTGTTGAATATTTAAGGATTTGGGACGAAAGTCGTAAGGGAAGGTTACGAGGAAAAATGCGTGAGAAACACTTGAGACATGAGCGGGATGTTTTCGCATGCATTTTTCTCTTTGAAGACTCGTTTACGAAATTGAAATAAAAACTCGCAACGGGGATTAAGGGGATGGGACTGGGGAGGGATGTAATATTTCATGATCTTTGATTACATTATTCAATCTACACGATTTAATAATATGCAAAATGCATAATTAGAGAGGAGTGCCGTTTAGGATTTGTACAACTTTCTCCTGCGTTAATTTTAAAGGAAGATTCTCGTTCCCAAAAAAAGGAGAACTGACTTTCCAAGCTGCGTCAGAAGGGTTGACTCAGATGTATTGACTGTGCTTGTTTAGTCATTTGACTAACAACATTGCAAATTGCCTTCCTACAATGAACAAATCTTGTCGTATGGCAAGGTA
>VRMD01000704.1:0-22620 GCA_009872375.1 Sminthurides bifidus | reverse complement strand
GATAATTTATTGTGACATCGGACTAGTTACCTGGAGAAATACACTCTGTCAGACATATAAAACATTCAAGCCTCTTAATAGAAGGCACAGGAACAACCGATACGCACAAAAATAAGCATATGCCAATAATGGCAAGGGAAATTACACAATTCCTCTTGAGATCCGATCCAATGCTAAGTGGCACTTTCAACTATATGCTAACTCTGTCAGTACGGAAAATTAATATGACTTAGAGAATACTAACAGTGTACAATTGTAAATATCTGTAACAAAACCGTATGTTAAATTACTGTACTGATATCTCAACTCCAGCACCACGCACGAACCTTTCTATCATTCTATCTCAAGGCTTGCACTACATGAACGGTTATGCAGATGCTTTAGGCGCATTAAGAATCCTAACAGTCATAATCAGTTCCCAGCAAGAGATACAGCCGAACTAATACTTGACTTCATTCATAGTTTTCACAACTTAGTAGAGCAATGACTGCAATTTAGCATTCATGCGTCAGCAAATCAGCCGTTTGTCTTCTTCCGTTAGAGCAAACTCCAGGAATAGTAATATTCCCCTGATATCTAACGGCGTCAAATTGTTTGTATTTTCACAACAACAGTTCTAATATCTCACTATCTCTAAAGCAGAGAATTCAAACTCTATAGATTAGTAATAAGAATAGAATCACTGAAATAGACAGAGGACGAGTCAAAGGGCTTACGGATAAAGTGGTCAGATTCGCTCATTGGTACCATGGAAACGGCATCCGCTAGATGCTCCAGCAGTGCCAAACGAGATCTTCAGTTTTCAAACAAGACATTGATCTGTCAACTACTGTCAAAAGTATAAGTTACAACCACTCTTACATAAGACGTAGTCTTCCAAGTTTGTTACGTGCATCCCAGTCCCAGTAGTTGTAGAAACTCGTTCACAAATCAGGAACTAGTCACGTCTAATGACGGTCAATTAGTATAATTAACTTGCAAAAAAACACAATAACAACCTTCATTTAATTTATATATGGTCAATTATTCAGGGCGAGTCACCCCGTCACGACACCATCACTCAATCAGTTCCCTAGGTTGAAATCATGGGAGTCAATGAACAAAGTACAGCTTGAATTTACAAAGGATCATATTAATGCAAGATCTTTCTGATTCTTGTGGGGCCACAGGTTCTTATTATCTATTATTTCAGAATTTAAAAAACCGTTTAGGCTGAACGAGAAGTCGGTTGTGCATTTTAGACGAAAAAGCGCGAGTTCACACGTGAGAAATGTAATAACAACTTGTTCAAATAGCTGCAAAGCCGTAAAAAATCACATTTAAATTTTCACTTGTATGCACAGCTGTTTATTCCAGTTACTAAGGTGCTAAATAGTTGCATCCGTTTCCTTGTCACAGTAGTTTAAAAAATTAAAGTAATTACAGGAGGCAATTACAATAAAAGGATTTCTGAATTTGACCATTTTTATAAAATGTAACGTCCACTTGAGCGGGTGTATTAGCGCCTTTTTGCAAACGAAGGTCAAGTCGATTAAATGTAGCTGCACCCTACCTTCAAAATATACGAGGAGTTATCTGCCTTTGAACACTGCCTTTGAAGGCCCAAGTTGCAAAGGAGCGCAGAAATATCGCAAGTGCTCGTGGCTCTACCAAAACCCTTAAAGGCTGAACTGTTTACATACAGCAGTGCTCGCGAGATTCTTTGCAGGGACTAGGCTCTCAAGAGCGTTACTCACGTTTATCATGGTAATATCATGCACTTTGACGAGGACGAACCCAATAGGAGATGATGGTGAAGCGCGGATGCGAAGCTCTCATAGTACCCGGACTGCCCTTTTATTTTGACGGCGTACCTATTAAACCTGATACGTGTTTTACGAGCTTTGTGCATATGCGCGTGAAATGAAATGGAACTCTACGACGTGCGGGATTGGGGTTCCGAAAATAAGCTCGTGACGAGATCAAAATATTCGCACACATGTCGTTCACGCGCTTTCAATTAAATGAAGCTGGTTTTACCACATACGGATTTTCAATCTGCAATTAAAATCGTAGGTATAGGTCAATCACGATGTCCGAAGAAATCATGCTGAGCTCCATGCTCCATGCATTGACTGCCTGCAACTTGCCCTAAAGATTTAGTACTAGGACTTTCATTGCATTGATGTTCAACTTGCTTTAAATGAGTAATTTTTGACAATGACGCAATAGTCCTGACTGAGACTCTTCTACGATATCTGACGGTGAGCTTTACATATCAGCTTTTGCTTTTAAGCCTTACGTTTAGTTAGAGCATTGTGTACAGTTCGATTAACTCGCTTTGAAGCTTGCAAAGCAAGGAAACAGAAAAACGAGAAATCTATACTTCTGTAGGAAGAATGGACTTGCAATTTCACAGTCCTTTCAATCCCTCCACGCAGGTTTTGCTCGAACGTCGACAATACAAAATCCAACCCGGGCAGGGAATCCAAGCGTTTTGCGGTGTAAAGCTGTGTGTGAACGTGAACCACCTTGTGGAAATTACTAGTTGAATGGGGGAGAATGAAAATTAGATCTGTTCGTGCTTATGTAGCGAGACGGACACAACTAGGTCGGGGAGTTGTGTGTAAGGAACATTTTACTCGAAATGGGAAAAACCTCATGAGAGCGTGAACTCCAAGATCGTAATCTGGTAACCCAAAATGGTTAGCAGGTTTTCTTATCCAACGGAAAGCTTCAGCATGCCTTTGAAAACGTCTACGGTTTAACAGATCCACCGTTACAATTAAGAAATTTTTTGTGAGGGATGATGGCACGTCATCTTAAGAGACAAGCTCACATGCGGTATGCATTCCCTGTGTCAATCATCCTTGATATCTGTCTTAATTCCATCTTCTAAGGGTGCTATGAGAGAGGTTTCGATGTAGGGCGTTAAAAATATTAAGGACTAACTTCAAAGAGGCGGAACAAGGAATTCTTTATTCAGAATCTCTTCGATTGTGTAGCGTTAGTATAGTTTTTTAGGAACAACTGAGCAGGTTTTGTTAGACGCAACCACATAAACTCAACGCATGAGATTTTAGTCGGTTTCGAAGCTGTCATCATTTCATGATCATAGCCATAGCCCGGCTAGAAGTTACTGTGTAATGCGTGCCTTTAGCACTGCAGCAATCAAGCCGTTGGTTTACCTGTAGTTCCGCTGGAGTTTTCACTTTGACTTTCTACGGATGAGTAGGTTTAGTTGATAGGCAGAAGTGCGAAGGCGAACCTGCCGTCTTCCTGTCTCTAAGAAGCTCACACAGCCATCAACGCATAACTGTTCGTGGTATAAGTCTTGTGGCTTTTGCTCCCGTGTTTAGGTAGCGGGAAATGCACTGTTATTGATGTTTTTGGTTAAAATCAATATCATTCTGGGCCGTCTGGCGCATGTACATGTTAAGTCTTAATAATTCTAATCGTGTGACCCGTTCCAGAGAATGTTAAAATAGCTGGATTGGAGTTTTTCTCTCAGTTCTGGGTACCGCCCCTTTCTAAAGTTGAATAACCACTGCATAATAGGTCTCGTCATATGGACCAAGTTGACAAATCGGCAGCCCAACAAAATGTCGCAGTCACCATCTGCGATTCCGCAAAACGCGGCAGAGTCATTTAGGGTCTTTCCACGCGTACTCAACTTCCGCTTTCATATACTACTAATGCTCCCAAGATAAAAAACAACTGCCACCTTTCCGTATATTCCGGCGTACGTTTATGGCTTCAGTTCAGGACTAAAAACTTGGTTTTCTTTTTCGGATTAAGATCCGTGTATTTTCCGTTTTATTAGTGTTCGCTCACTTGAATTTATGTATGCACAATGCATTTTTCCAGCTTTCTTAAATCTGGTTCCCATAAAATCCATATATTATTTTTTNTTCCAGCTTTCTTAAATCTGGTTCCCATAAAATCCATATATTATTTTTTAAAATCATTGTATTTTTCATGAATTAGCATTGTAGAGACAGAATAACAGATTACGTAATTCATGTTTTGACGATCAGGAAATACAATGTCCCCCGAGTATAAATGTGTACTTGCATACCAAATATAGTAATACTCTACATATGTATGTACTCGTATTGTTCCATTAATATAGACTTTATATTAAATACTACACTATTACAGTAAACCTACAATTGATGTACAATTAGTGCATACATAATAACGTTAAGGGGGGGGGGAAGAAGAGGTGGTACACCTTCCATCATCCAGGTGTAACAGATATCAGAGTTATGGGTCCGAACGTCTCGCAGTTGCACAGTAACCACTGCTACTGACGCTCTCTCTTGATTAAATAAGAATAGCTACATGATTTTATCAATGAAAAAGATAAAAACAATTGATACCACCTAAACGTAACGATTACATTTATTGTAGCGACATAAGAACAACAACATTACCTAGGCGTAAGTTAACTTACAGTACGTTAGGTAGCGCTTCAAAAATGCAGAAAAGTACGAGTTGATAAATTCTGTTATAGTTTTCATTTCAAACTATCAGCTAAGCGGTTACACCTAGCAGTACCATGGAGGCAATCGCAGAGCTAACTGTAGCAGTCACTTGAACTAGACAACTTTTGAAATGTTGCCTACCATGTCTTACAACTACCAATGGATTGATATTGTATACTTTGAAGCTTAAAAATTGTTTACCACTCCATATACATTCTACTCACTTCAGATTAGTCTTCTAGCAAAGACTACGACAAATTTATTTCTCATTCACCGCGAGCGAGTCGAATACGCAATATCACTCATACAAACGATCTCACACAGTTTGTCTTTGTTTGCAGCACATTATTGAAAGCAAACAATGGAGTACCTAGTTACCAACCCCTTCGTAAACATATCGTCAATGCTATGAGGAGTGCCCCGCCCGCAAGTACTAGAAAAATGAAAACTTTAAGCTTATACCTTGATTTGTGTACTAAGATTCAAACAAAAAACTTAAGTAATTAAAAAACATAAAGTAACTTAATTCGGGTTCCCACACTTAATCTTTAAATGGAAACACCGTTGTAAACCAAAAATTAATAATGCTATTAAAAAGTACAGGCAGATTATGCGCTGGTGCATGAAGATAAGCAATATTTTCACCGCCCTGGATAACTATTTCTCGTCTGTTGAACACTTAAGCACACACCTCTTTCTTCTTACATCACGTAAGGTATTTATGTACATTTCTACATTCTCGAAGTAACACAGTGTAAGGACATCCCCTTTGTTACTTCATCAACTTACATTCGTTCTCCTGCGTCACATTCGTAATAGCCACCGTTTGTAGAAGCTTTCGATTTAACTTAAAAAGCTTCAGCCGTGCCTCTTAGCCATCGAGCTTAAAAACAGACAAGTTTTGATCTCAAGTATGTAAGATCTCAATTAATGTTTAAAACCTGGACCATAGCCCAAGCTTAACCAGCACCACAATCGACACCTGAGCTGTTTGCCTCTGAAAGGAGTTCTATGACAACTACACCAGTATGGCGACGGTGACTTTACAAATGAACGTCATGTCACTACCAGCTCTATGAAGCATTACCGAAGAAATCGACTTTCACAAAAGTTCGTCTGAAACTCATGACTCACAATAAGTACGGCAATTGCCAAACAAAGTGGTGAGATCGGCCCATCGACACTAGGTCGACCGAAGATTGGCCCAAATACTACTTTTGATAAGGTAGACCTAGACTCTTACGGATGTAATGTCACTGTCAATCCTGTAACGTCGGTTCGGAAACAACCATGTCTTCCAGCAAATCCACAGTCATATTTGGGCTTCCAGCACTAACTTTTAGCGTCTTTTGAAATCCTCCGTCGCTTGTAGGTTGTTACTCCAGATTCCGACATGCCTAAAACATTTATTCCTATTGAACACTGAAGTTTCAGCTTTATTTAGAACTTGTAATAGTTACGCACACGAACTTACCAGCGGCACTACTTCTAGTTTTACGACGCGGATTCCCATTTTCTGGACTAGCTGTAATTTTTTGGGCACCAACCGGAGTTCCTTGAGCGTCTCTTTTGATATTACTTCTCGGTTTAGCTATTGCCAAGGGCGACTTTTCTTTTACAGGTGCGTTTCTATTAGACCTTCGACCGACCGGAGATTGAGCTTTCTCGTCCTTTTTGATGACTCCGGAATTTGTGATTTCCTTTTCGGAGGGTTTGGACTTCGCTGACAGGTCTTTATTACCAGCGGCTCGGTTGTTGGCACGTATGATCCTATTTGGACACAGTTATCGATATTAATACCTGCTCAGAGACCTAGTTCGTTCCAAGGTAGTAATAAGTAAATCGAAGAATAATTACTTGGAATCCTTGCTCTCTTCCTCCTTATGATTTAACTTGGCTGGGTTTATGCACCGCTGAACACTACTGCTACGGCTGGACGAACGGTCTTCTGAGGATCCTCTACTGGATAGCCCTCCGGCTCTACTTCGACTTAATGACTCAGATGTGTCGGAATCTTCTTCGTTTTCCTCGATGAGTACAGACACTGAGATTTAAATATCAATTTAGTGCCAAAATGAAGCATTAAAAATTTTGATTGTACAAGACAAAATTGGAACTTACTCATTGACTTTTTTCCTTTGGCAGCTAAATCTTTAGGTTTTGATTCCTGCATTTCCATCTTCTTAATCAATGAAGTGTTTCTCTTGGGCGTATCTTCCACGCCTATGCAAGCTTTGATTAGTTCAGCCGCATTTTCTGAACACTTTCGCTTTCCGGGGCGAGCATTGAGATCCACATCGATTTTTACATCCTCTGTAATGTCATCCCTGGATGCACTGCTACTATCAGATTCTTGTCGCTTTCTCTTGCTCACCAATGATGAAACAACGACGGTTCTACTAGCAACGGTCAAGGTTGTAGGCGAATTTCTTCCGACATTAACTAGGTATCCTGACATGTTCCCTTGTGGTAATACAGGACTTCCCCGTGACGATGACGAAGCTGCGCTCATACCGGGGCTGTGAGATTTCGAACTTCCAGTAGGACTTGGCTTTGGACTGTTTCGGAGTGATGAACCGTCAGGCTTATTGGTGAACTTGATAGGTTTTGGTGTGTCACTACGGAAAGCTGTGATATCAGGGCTAACAAGGCGAGTGTTCGACCTAGTATTGCGGATACACTTTTTGCCGTCATCAGTAGTGGAAGGGCTGACGGACGAGATATCTGAGTTTGGTATTTCAATGGAAAGCTGCTCTAGCTGCGGTGCAGGCGTGGCGCCACCTCTTGTGTTACCTATTACATACGTGTGATCTGGGTGTAGCTCGGGCTTAACAGGGCTGCCATAGTCGCTATCGTTTTCCAGCGTTGGCAATGGTTTATTTTGGGGACTAAGTTTGGGCTGTGAAGGCGACCTTGATAAACAATCAATGATTTCTTGATCTTCGCCATGAACATCCGGTTCTGCGGGTGACGGACTGCTACAATCAGATGCTGAATGAGAGTTACGCCCACCTCGATTAGAATAAGTGTACAAAGGGGAAGAAGCTCGCATTGCTGGAATTGGTGAGTCGATCTTGTCAATTTCTGTATCCAACGAAGAAAGCACGGGTTGCTCTTTTTCAATGGACTTAGTTTGAAATTTCTCCCGATCACTTTTGAGAGATGAAAAACGCTGAGTAGTTAGAGATAATGAGTCAGGACTAGAGCTTCTCTCATCCTCGGATTTTGGAAAATCATATGGTCCATTTTCAGATGTCTTAGATGATAATCCGTTTTCGCCTGAAGTTTCATTGGCTAACACATCTTCCAAATCCTTTTCATCATGAATAATATCGGCTTCGAAAGCGTACAACTCATCCTCGTTTCCTTCTTCTGTTTCAAGTATTTCTACTCCATCGACTCCATCATACAAGGAGGTCTTATCATGATTTTCATCTGATGATGACTTAGGAGATGCATTCTGTACTATGTCTTCATCTGTCTTCGCAGGTTTTTCCTCGATTGTAGCTTGTACTTCTTGCTCAGGAGGTGCTGGATCAGGCTGGAAAAAGGGTCGCACAACTCTTATGGTAGGATGACTTTGACCCTGATTCGCCATTACTAATTGGCCTTTGACCACAACAGACTGAAGTAGATTTTGTTGCATTTTAACAGGAGAAGACACGAGGACTTTCACCGGATTGCTTCCTGCTGGGCTGGCGGAGGCAACTGAAATTGGCACCATGTACGTTGAAAGTGGTAAACTACCACTGGTAACAGAAGCAACGCCTATTGGAGGAGACTGGACCGAATGATTCGGTCCTACTTTGTTTGCAGAACTCGGAGAAATTGAACGCGAAGATGTATTCACAAAATTCACAGTTTCCAGGACGGGGGAAGATCTAGCTCCGACTATACTTTGTAGTTGTGGCTGATTTTGCTTAGGTAAAGTGACGAGCTTAATCGGAACCATCTTATGTCCCGGCAGCCATTGTGCGAGCATTGCGGGTGCTCCACTTGCAGTAACAATGCTAGTAGAAGGTGTTGTAGTTGCTAGGCTCACTAGCAAAGGTGAGGTCCGGGCAATTGGCTGGCCCTGGGATCCAGTGGTGCCACTAATCGGCATTTTACCAGCGAATGCAGCTCCAGTTGTTTTCGCAATCTGAATCACATTTGGTACACCTTTCGAAACACTAATACTCACACTGGGTTTCGCTTCTGCCTTCTGGCCCAATGTTATCTCCATTGGGTGACGATTCTGTACAGCTGATGAAATACTTGAATCGACTGAAAATGACAAAGGCTGACTGTGTCCTGGGCGAATTAAAATGGGGTGCAACTGAGAATTAGTGACTGCTACTGTCGCGTTGGACGTAACACCAGCTGACGTATTTTCTAACGCCGCCCTTATCTGTGTAGATTTAGACTGAAGACCAATCGATTCTGATACCATAGTTTGGGCAGGTAACTTAACTGCCTGAATCGGATCTGATGTGGTTTTTGACAAAACA
The DNA here is from genome assembly GCA_009872375.1 of Sminthurides bifidus. Lineage (NCBI taxonomy): Eukaryota > Metazoa > Arthropoda > Collembola > Symphypleona > Sminthurididae > Sminthurides > Sminthurides bifidus. The sequence continues at coordinate 13,664 of VRMD01000704.1, read as the reverse complement.
TGAGAACCTTCCTCAACATTTTCATTTCCTGATTTCGCAATAGTTTCCACAGTAGATCGAATCCGGTTGAGACCGATTTCTGCCTTTTCAATCTTCACCTGGTCCTTCACCATAGCAGGTATTTTTTGTAGAGCTTTAGAAACGGGAGGAACGACTTGGTCGATTTTCAAGCCAGTACTAGCTTGGTCCCGCAGAGCTTCTGCGGATGTGCAAATCTTAACAGCCTCAGGGGTTCTCTTCGTAATTTCATTCAAGCTTTCAAGTTCAGAAACGGCACTCATTTTCAACGAACTTTCGATTACACCCGATACAACTTGTTTACTGAACTTACTCCCAGCAGTTGGCGAAGATCCACTGATTTTTTGAACAATAAACTCGAGGCCTCGCTTTCCTTTCTCCACTTGTTTCAAAGGTTCTGCAACTGAAAGCTTTTCTGGGAATTTAACAGTAGCCTCATTACTAGTACCGGAGCAGATGACGTTTATCGGAGTTTCCCTTTTCGTCGGCAAAATGGAAGAAACGGTTTGATTCTCGGTCTTTTCCTTGAAGTCCCAGTCCTTCACTTTTACCAATTCTGACTGCGAGTTAGTGGTCGGACTCTCGTTTTTAAAATCGGTACTAAAACCCGACTTATTGTTTAAACTTTTTGTTTCCTTTTTTATCACTGATCCTTCAGGGATTACACAAGGCTGCTCACTTTTCTCTTGTAAATTCACACTGACGCTGAATGGTCCCTCTCTTGCATTATCTGAAGAGAGGGTGCCATTAGAATCTTTGTTTCCTTGATCTGAAGTCGGGTCTAATACTACATCGTTGCTCCTCTCTAGAAGAGTGCGCTCTGACGAAGAGTCACTGACACTCTGGGCACTCTCAAATGCATTGACGACTTGAGGTGGAGACTGTGTGGAATTACCACTGTTATGAGATTGCGAATCTAAAATTTTCACGGTCAATTCCTGCTGATTAGCTTTCACGAAGATTTCGGAAGTGTTGTTACATGGAAACAATGTCTCTGACTTTGCCTGACTGTCGGATTCTAGTACTGCCGTGTTTTGAGCCAATCGCGAGTCAATATGCTCAACTGCATAAGCTTGAGAAGACTCAACTGACAAAGGTTTTTCCATTGCTGGGTCGTCCTTTGCAGGTTCCGCTTCATGGAAACATTGGTTCACTGTTTGCAAAACATCCGTACTACCTTCAGTTAGTAATTTAGCACCATCGACATTTTGTGGAATCAATTTAACGCCGTTATCCTTCAGATCACTTGAAAATTGGACAAACGACGATTCCTTCTCAGGCTTCAGTGTTCCTGCAGCTAATGATGAGAGAGCTTGGATATCTTCGCCACTCGCTTGTAACAGCATACTAGCTTGTGTTCCAGAAGCAGAATTTGATGTAAATATTTTGGGTTCAGCTTTTGTTAAGACGTCTACCGATAGCTCCATTGCAGCCCTGACATTGGCAACACTAAGAACGTCGCCTTCGCTTGACACATCAAGCTGCTCCAACGAGGCACCTTCACAGCTCTCAGATAATAGTCCTTCCGTTGAAACAAACGCAGAATCACCAGCAGAAATTTCATTGTCTGGTAAAGGCACTTCTGGAATAATTGTCTGGTTCAGCTTACAGCTAGTGTCACAAGACTTATTATCGGTTTCACTCGAAAGTTTACACTCAGTAGCATCAAGGTCTCCAGATGAAGTTTCATTTCTCTCTGAGGCAATTACTTCATGTTCTGCTGCTATACCCGGAGCTTCCACGGCATTACTGGGCTCATTACTTTCAGAAAGAACACTAATGTCAGTATCACCTGTAGAGCTTTCAGTCAAGACAGTTGAAACTTTACTCGGCTGATGTGCACTAGAAGTTGGGTTATCACAGAAACTATGTTCATTCTCATTCTTCCTAGCAGGGCTTTCGCCTTGGTTAGGACTTTTTTCAGATAATGCATCCATTGAGTCTATTCCTGAATCTTCTCCAGTGCCACCGTTTTGATCGTCAGGTTTGGCTCCAGAAGGTGCTACCGAAGGATTTGATGGTAAGGTGAGCCCACTCAGTCTGCTATTGTTTGACTCACCAGTTACTCCAGAAGTTGATGAACTGGGAGCAGCCATATCGGGTACAGCAGCAGGTGATCCTGCACTTCCTGAAAGCGGTAATGTTTTTTCGGTGGAATGAACTTCCATTACGATTTCACGTACTTTGCTTTCCGTCGGATGAGGTTGCATTTCAACTTCCATTGCTCCCTCTACTACTGCTTCACACAAAGTTGACACAGAATTGCGCTCTTGTTCAGCAGAATCAGGAGGAACAGAAACTACTGAATCGGCGTCTCCTGAATCGACACCAATCTGACATTTCGTGCCTCTGTTATGAGTACTTCTTTCCGAATCAGGCTCGGCACTAACTAATGGTAAACTTTGTACTGTAACTTTAAGAACCGATGGCATTGTAAATTTGTCCATAGGGAAGGAAGAAGCTAAATCCGAAAGCCGCTTCGAGTCAAGTGGTATAACAGGATCCGCTTCAGAGCTTTTCACAGATAACATTTGATTAAGTATAGAGGATCCTAGCGATTGCGTCAACGAGGGATCTTTTGGAGCGCCAGGCTTGAATGATGAAAGAGACAGACTTGCAGATCCCGATGAAGAGCTTGTAGAATATGATGTTTTAAAAAGATCTTTGTGATCGTCAGATACATGACCGTCTATTGCACTCGATAACTGACTGACTTTGCCTACAACAAATTGTGAATCCGGCATCAAGGAGGTTGATGATGCTAAAGGTGCTGGCTTGCATACAGACCCCACCAGAGCTGGACGATTTGGAACAGTTGCACCTTCATCTTCGTCGACATTTCCACCTTTTAGCGACAGGTAATCATCGTTTAGTGCGGTAGCAAAGGACGTGCCAGCAGAAATTCCGGAATCCAATTTAGGTAATACGTCACCTGGAATACATTTGAAAGATAAATCACCTGCAAACTATCAACAACGAAGATCTATCCCATACATGCTACGTATCAGTGCTAATACCTTCACGAAGTGGAATGGTAGAAGGTAAAGCGGCATCTTTGAAGACGTCAATAAGCTTTTCTACCCTTTGCAGCGAGACCAAATCTCCAACAACGGCACTATTCACACCAGTAGTTCCCGTCATGCTTACTTCTTCGGCACATGTAGTTTTAAAGGATATTTCTCGCTCTTTTTCCTTATCACAGGAGCTTGCCTCCACAGAATTCGACAAGGAGTGCGTCAGCAATCGGTCGGAGGTTTTAGGCGAACTGGATCCTTCTTTCCGAGCTTCTTGTGACAATAACTTCATTAATTGTGAGGCTTCGAGTACAGCATTCGCATTTTTGCTTATTTCTTTTTCGGTTAGATGGGTAGATATAAAGCCGGGACGAGAATCCGACTTGTGCCGATGCTTTTTATTGACTTTCGCAGCAGCCGTGCTCGATAACGAGGGTATTGCATTTGATGAGACACCGGGACTGGGGGGTTTACCTGAGATGAGATCTGAGACTGAATTTTTGTGAACTGCATTTTTCACATCAGCTACTGCTTGAAGGGGTGATGAGTTAACATCCAAGCTCAAACGAGACCGCAGTGGGTCACCTAGCTCATCGACACCAGATGATAGCACTGCTGGAGTAGACAAAGGTTTAAGAGCCTTTTTACTTAACAAAGTTTCAACTGATTCGACGGAGCTAGTACCAATCGTGCTTTCATTGCTTTTTCGACGCATTTTCGTTCTCTTCACAATGGCCGCATTAGATGTTCTAGGATAGCTTGTCGTTAGGACTTTTTCTGATGATGGGTCCTTGGATTCATCCCGGCGAGGACTAACAACCACAGCGGCATTCTTCCCTCGAAGAGAAATGTGCAGAGGAGGAACGCGTGGAACATCACCAGGTAGCGTTGAGCCTGAGGTAGTTGCGAGACTCGGAGTAGATGAATTACTAGATGAACTTTGTCCCATAGACACAGAAGCACCACTCGTGGAGACTACACGCAAAAATTTTCGTAAGCATTTTAAGATAATAAAATTCAAATAGAGCTGATAAAATGTCTTAAAACTCTTACCCTTTTCGATTTTCACCTTCAACTTCTTTCTTTTATCAGCAATGCTACAATTTATGCTAGCAGGATTCAAATCTTTGGGTAAGACATCAGCGTCGTCCTTCGACTTCCTTGCGACTAATGCAGGTCCCGACGTACCCAGAAACCGATTAATTTTGGAAGGATCGATGGTTAGCTTGACGGGCTTCGGCGAACTTGGCGGTATCACGGACCTCTCCCAGCCACAGGCATTTATTAGATTGTCTTTGCTTCGGTTAGATTTCAAGAAAGAACCCCTTGCTTTGCTTGGTCTATGATGATCATCGCCATCTCCTTCACTGTCAGAGCTGCTCTCGTTCGGCCTCGGTTCTAAATGGCCAGTCAAAGGATTGATTAAGAACTGTCGCGGCTTCCCTACAGAAGCCAACTGTGAATTTAACACACCGGTTAAATGTGGTGCCAATTTATCTTTTTCCCTCAATAGCCCTGTAGGTGTTGATGGCGCCTTCAGGACGGCTTGAAACTTAGAGTGGTGTTGCAGGTGCTGCGCTTGCTGACTAGGATTGAATTTGGCATCACCCTGAAGTTGAGCAGTTTTATTCACCACCACGACGACGTTCGGAGGAGTGCTCGGCGGGATGAAAGGACTATTAGAACTATTATGAACGCTATTTTGACTGGTGCTACAACTTTTGGCGTTAACAGCTTCAGTCACTAGCACAGATGTCTTAGAAACGAAGTTTCCAGTACTTACTACACTACTATTAATTTTCCTAACAGGGGCACTTATTGATGCTGCAGTCACTGCAGCAGGATTACACGAATTCAAACTAACTCTGGCACTTGCACCTTTTAAAACTGGCCCACCATTCAAGGATGATGAGGTTGTTGGCAGAGGAATTGTGAGACTGGTGCTAAAAGTAGGTGAAGTGGAGCTGGAATTTGTACTATTTGTCACGACAGAAGTGACATTGGATGTCTCACTGCGCTGGATTGTATTGGCTGCATGAGTCATACTAGCGAATGGAAAAGGCCCACCGAGAGTTGATTTTAATCCAGCGCCGATATTCCTTGGAGGTGTAGGAATAGATTCACCACCCGGAGCAATTACATTGGGACTTCGAAAAGCGGATGACGGAGATGACAAAACATCCAGCGGTACTGTGACTCCACTGGGACCAGCCGTCGGAACTGAAGACAGCACTGACGGCGCGCAATTGCTAGATGATGAAGGTAGACAAGATGACGATGAACTGCCAGGCAACCCCGATCCCGCACTTTCGCTGTTCTGTTTAAGTATTATTTCTTGCGCCTCGTTGTAACGACCAGCCAGCGTCAACGATATGACCTGCACGAAATATAAATCATGAGCATTGAAAAAAATAACGCAGTTCATTTGGCCTCGGGCCGACAAAAGCTGAAACCAAAATGCAGTCAAATAATTTCAGCGAACCTGGTCCCCTTCGACTTGAACAGAAAGTATGCCAAGCTGCCGCAGAACAGTTGAACCCTGTTGGGCCAACACCCGCAGTCGATGAGCGGCTTCTTTCGGAATACTGATCGTCACGCGCACGGAATTCCATGGCTCAATTTTGCGAACCCTGAATGGTTGCTCCTTGCCTGCATTTCACGTATCAAGCATCACTTATTTTTTTAAACAGCTTTAGGTATGTAAATGCGTAGATTTAGTTTACTTACTAGTGGTATACAAGATGGTTTTTAGTTTACCAACGATTCCCTGAAACCTAGTCGAAAAGTCAGGGTCGTGAAGATTACCTTCGCAAGTAACCACAGCTTCTATTAGGTCCCTTTCATCTTCCGGGGCCATTTCTGGAAAAAACATGACAATTTAAACCAATGAAAGGAAAAAAGTTTTAAAGTTTAACATAGCAATGCAGCAATACCAAACTTACCTCATGCTAAGTAGGGACAGGAAAACATATCCTGTTTTGCACTAGCTTGGACAAGCTGAACAAGTAGTGAATTTTCTTTTTCTTCATGAAACTTATGACCACACTGAAAAAAAGGAAGTAAATTGTCAATGTTGTTAATCAAATGATATCCTAGTATTAGCACAAGCTCAAGTCTCATTATGATATATAAGCATAAGTTTTCTCGTTCTCTGTTACTGCTCACTCAATACATCATCGGTATTCCAACCTCATCTTCATATAAAAATGGTAACTATCGAGAATTAGGCAAATGATTTTTTTTAGCATTTCTCTATTGGTGCACTGACCCCATAAGCAGAGATACTGAGCAATTAGACCGACTTGGGAAGGTTATTCAACACAGTTTAAAAAACGAAAATAGATACATTCACTTTCGATTAAAGCAATAACTGCTGGGCAGTTGAACCGACTCCGGTAACAACCTTTGTTAGTTACCGTATTAAAAAACTTATCTTTGAGCTCACCTACTTTCTCGAACTAAATATAAATTGAATACATAAGACAAGGCATATCAGCATTAAATTCAGGAGGATGAAGCTATAATTTACGTTGAGAAGAAGTTGTCAAAAATTTAGCCACAATATTTGTCCACTCGTCGTAAATTAACACGTTGATCACAGAAACGTGATGGCAACAACCATTAGCAGCAAAATAGCATTCCAGGAAAGTTTTTTACAACTTCAACCGCGGTACTAAGAACCCATGCACTTCTAAGAGTCCAAACTAGACCAATGAAAGGTTGAAAAATCCTAAGTTTTCTTTGAATATGTGCTGACAAAATTTTAGAAATCTTCTCCATTAATTTGATTGATACACTTACAACGTTAAATGTTTACACAATTAAAACTCCCTATTAAACTTAAGTCTGGTGCGGCTTAAATACGTGGCCACACTTGACGTACAGTCCAAAAATAATTTTCACAAGATCAAGTACTGTATTTGAAATTGGTACAGTGGGGAAATAATGAAATTTTGATCAAAATTGTTCAAAACTTTTTGACTTACCACCACATAAGGGGAATTAGTGCATAATATGCACTACCTCACATAAGCCATGGAACAATAACAACCGCTGCCATTTGCAATGTCTGCTGACGAGAGGAGAGGGATGGAAACATGCGTAAATCAATTCCTCGGCTTCATCCCATTCACCCTCCCATTCGCCACACACGTCTCCACCCAACCCTCCGCGCCTTTTTCAACTTTTCCATGCAATCAAATTGGCCGCACTGACCCAAGTCCGCTATAAGATGTACTTTTGCCTTCTCTCTCAATTCAAGACTTCTTTATTACGTTCTCGCTCGCTCTCATAGCCTGCTGCAGTATTAAGGCTTTACATGTGGCATGGTTCTGGACCTGTCCTGTGTACTCGAGCTTCCATCTCAGCTTTTACATTAAAATACACTTCAGTATACGAGAGCGCAGTTTCTTTCGTTGCGAAGTCCGGGTATAGGGCACAGAGCGAATATCACCCCACTATAAAATCTTGAATCCTGAGTAATCCACGCGATGGCTTACATGCAGATGAGCTTCCTCATCCTTAAGGCTTTTTCCCACTAACAGAAGGACGAGTCAAGACACCTTTCAGTACATTTAGATTTCTTAATTGCTCCTTAAATGCATTAATTTATTTGTTCTGCGACATTCTAAAACCTGGGTAACGGTCAAGAAACAGCACGATTCCATCTTTTTTCATACCGGCTACATCGTTACGTAAGCAATATTCGGTCTGACTCGCAACCGGCTTCACAACTTCGTGTTTCATACCAATGGAAATTCAATGTTCGTGCTAAAATCATGCCCTTGATGAAAACTTATGCTACTTGTAGTCGATTGGAATAGCTCAGCAGGCATTACTATTTACAGTTTAAGTTTAATTGTCTACGACTTTTTCAAGATAGCATTTTCGGAACGACTAAAGTAAAACTTTTCACACTGCTTCAGATGTTACACTAATGCCAACATGACTTCGATGACCCAAAAGCGACAGTTTATTCATCAGCACTACTCTGGAATATACCAAGTGCCTTCATGCGCTGGTAATCAGCTTCTGCATCATAGGTCCTACGATACATAAAAATAAATAAAATAATAAATCGCCCTCATTTATAATCTAATGGAACAAGATTTTTTATGATGGCTGCCTTACTTGTAGAAGTCAGCGTATCTTTGCTTAGCAGGCTCCACGATCAGGACGCGATGGGCAAACACGGCCACAGCTGCGAGCCCAAAGGAAATTAGCAAGTCTCGCTTGACCTGGCTGGCCAGAAATCCTCGCATAACAGGTTTAGTCATTTTGATGCTACAAATCAACAGAAATAGAATTGGAATTCCGTTTCAGAAAGTAAAGTAACACCTGTTAATGTTTTTAAAATTCTCAACAATTTGCATATGTCTCCCCTTTCATAATATTGCTAGTTATTATGTCATAAATCTACGTGAAAAGAAAGGAGAGCCAAAATAATTGCAACAGCAATCTTTGAAAAATGAAAATAAGATTCGTGCTGCCGCCATCACAGGGCCACATAAATTACGAACGGAGAGCAATTCTTTTCGAACAGAAAAAGTAATATAGTACGTCTTAGAACGCTTTCTATAATGTCCTTTCTTGAAACAAAATTCAAATTTTTAATTTCTAGGTCTTTAATTGATTTTAAGGACTTTAACGATAAATTTCATTTTATGAGGTTTCGGAAAATTGAGGCCGTCCACTGCAATTTCGTTGAATCCATGAATCCCCAAAGGGGTAAGTACCTATTTGAAGAAGAATAACACTCTTACCTGCTAACGAAGCAAAAGCTTCGAAATTACTGCAATTATAATGAGTTTGACTTTTTTCACAAAACACAGCTAAATTTCGAATTGATCACACGACCGAATATGAATGGAAATTTGCGACCTGCTCATGCAGTTCAGCTTGATGTTCGCGTACGTACATAACACGATTGCACAGCCCGAATAAATAACAAATGCAAAGGTTCGAGAGCAGACGTTGCCTCTATGTTCATAAAACTGATACAGCATGTATGCAGCTATATGAATTTTGGGCTGGCCTATATATACACGCATACTAAGAGGATCATATGGGGTGTCGTTCATTGTGAAAGTGTCATCTTTTAGCGCTACTGACAGATCCGGATGCCGTCGATGGTAGTGTAAGCTTTATTTCTCCACCAGATGTCTTTTAAAACTTCAAAATCCCTATTTCTGTTCGCCAATGAATCCGCATACCACCCACCCGGTGAAACTGTTTGTTTTGATCTGACTTCGTGTGCGGTGCAATCGTAGGCCTGCACTGGAATGTCACGTTGATTATTAAGGTGTTCAGGGTGTCAGCTGTGTACATGTCAAAAGTCATTTTCGTCTCTTTGATAAGCAGAGAGTGCTTGGGACAAGCACTCTGATGTCGTCCCCTTAAAAACTCGGTCGAAGTATTCCGTAAACATCTTCCGCTATCCCAAAGCTTGAAGTAAATATTACTGCCCATTGCCCATATTGGGTTTGGCATGATCCAGGTTTTCGTTTTATTGTTGGCCTCATTTCAGCGCTTTACCTCCATAAATAATACTTGACGGTTAAAGTGAAGATATGGACTCTGCAGCTATTTATGGGCTCGAATCTCAAGTATTACGAAACTACTTTTACGGTCTTGGTTACGGATTTCATACTTTTTTCATATATAATTCTTCTCATCGTCGATTATGTCTGTCACTGTCACCGTAGAGTAGAGCACTTTGCTCCTTCCCAAATGAAATTGAGTCAGTGAGATTCTATGTTGGGACGTTATCCACGAGGTCTGATGGTCAAATACATCAGATTGACTTCGAAGACGATACGAACCAAATAACTCGTCGCATACATAAACCCAAGGTTGGAGAGATTTGGCAAATCCAGGTTGCACCATCTGGCCAATATCTGGGACTTTGCTATAATGAAATCACAGGTAAATTTTACTTGTAACCCCCCCTCCCCCGAGGTAGCAATATCTTTAACAAAACCGCCCGCAGTAAATTGAAGTATCGTCTTTAACTGAATGAGATTACTGAAGTGTGGTATCCTCTAGATTCCAGCTGTAAGATGAGAAGTTGCATTTGGGCACTGCCGGAAGAAAATAGCGCAGAGATTGATGAAAAGGTAGTTTCTATAGACACTTCCATAGAAGCAGGATGTGTTAGAAATCTGGATTGGCATCCTACGAAGCCTGATCATGTGGCTGTTGCTTGCCAGAAAGCTATTTCCTTGTGGGATCTAAATGAAGGAAAACCTAAGGTTCCTAGTTTTTTGTACTTGACATTTTGAAAAGATAACATCAGATGCGTGAATACAGAAATACGCACATCAATTTCAGCTGAAGGCCAGCTCCAAGCTTGAAGACACTTATTCATGTCGCTGGAACCCTCATCTTGACGGTAACCAATGCGCTGTAATTTCCGGAAATACCATCAGTGGATATGACATAAGAACTATGAAAGAGGCCTGGACTATCTCTAAAGCTCATAAGTTTCAAGTTCGCGATGTTGACTTTAATCCAAACAAACAGTATTACGCTGCTAGTTGTGGCGATGACTGCTGCGCAAGATTTTGGGACTTTAGAAATCCTAACGTTCCTCTGAAGGAAATAGAATGCCATTCCCACTGGTGAGATTTAGTCAAACTGTATTACTTTTTTCCGACATGGTTTTCCGGTACTCAAAGAAATAATCTCCGGTCAGGGCTACAGTTCTGTTGATACACTCAGCCTATACCTGAATGCCACTGACCGATCGCCTGAAACTGGTTTTGTTTGAATACCTGCAGGATATGGAGAGTAAGATTCAATTCATTCCATGACCAGTTAATACTAACGGCTAGCAGTGACACTCGAGTTATTCTGCACGCATTACCTTCCATATCCTCAGAACCTCATGGTCGCACAGTTTTTAGTGACAGCGAAGAAGAAGATAGGTCATCGACTGCTGTGTAAGTAGAAATAAGGAATTTGCTTATTCGGCTCTTTCTAATCGCTTTACCTAATCGCGACCTCTTAGCTTGTTGTAAAATCATGGCTTAATGACAAATGAACGAACTTGTGTAGGCTGGAGGAAGGAACATTAGCGACGTATGAAGAACACGAAGATGCGGTCTATGCTGTCGAATGGTCTAGTTATGATCCTTGGATCTTCGCTTCATTAAGTTACGATGGCAGACTAGTCATTAACAGGGTGCCTAAATCGCATAAGTACAAATTGTTACTGTGAATATTTTTGAGTAAAGATTAAGAGATTTTGCCAGGATATTTATTGGGAAAGTTGTTATCGACGTTTATTTCTTTTCCGTTATGACATCCGCTTCAGATGATAAAACACTTTAAAGGGATAATAAGTGGACGCGGTTTCTTACACAGAAGAAATAATTATCATACGGCAAAATAAAAATCATTACAAATGGAGACGTTTACTTTATTTTCTAAAATCCTGCTTCTAATTTTGATAAGTGCGGCTGCAATGATGGAAGTTGAAACCCGGTAGTCGCCAAAAGGTTCCCCTTGTAGTAGCACACAATAATGCCAGAGACTGAGTCGGCTTAGCTTAGTTTATCTGAATTAAGATCGGCAAAGCAAGAAAATTTTGGTCTAATTCAATTTCTACGACTATACATCGTCTATGTCATCGTCACTCTCTTCCGCATCTAATCTTTCATCAAAATCAACGTCCGAGTCCATGCCTTCATTTCCAACAAATGTAACCGTATCTGAAATCTTGACGGATTCAGGGAACTCTCCGTATGACTTGAGATTTCTGGCTTCATCTGGGGTATATTTCAGGATTACGTCTGCCTTCGTGTCTTGATAGTCTCGAAGACCGACCAAGATGATGTCACCAGCATTAATCCAAACCTTTTTCCGTAGCTTACCACGAATATGACACAGTCTTTTCGTACCTGGACAAAAATAATGAAGATAAGGCGCGATGTTCACCCTCATCCCAACTACACTCAGCTAAGCTGACCATATTGAAATCGATTCAGATTACAACATAGTGGTTTAAAATTCGCACATACCATCGAAACATGTGGCTTCTAATCTTCCGTTGCCAAGCATTTTGGTGACCTGTGCATATTCTTGTCCATCTTCTTTGAAAACCAATTCTCGCTTTTCAGTTTCGTTCTCATTCTTACCCCTTCTCCTGTTTTTACCTCCCTTTCCCTTATTTTTCGGCATGGTGACTTAATGTGATTTATCCAAGCAATTTAGATCCTAGGTTTAAAACAGGTTTAGTAATCAAAACGACCTAATTAACATTCGTTCGAATTAATCAGCATGAAGAGCAGAGTTACAAGCCAGATGCTAAAACCGCAGTGCAAGCTTGCGACAGTTACAATCCCTTTCACATTTCAAGGTGGCACATGATCACGTCTGTAAAGACTCTCTTCGTATATTTTCAGCAAGAATTATGTTAACTCACCTCAAACACGGTATATTTTTGAAAATGGCTACACGACCTTAATTATAACGGTGTACGAGTTTTTGATTGCAAAAGCTTCTACGTGCAAGAACCCTTAAGTTGAAAAAGATGAAGGATCACTTGTGACCTTGCAAGTACTACAGAAATCGAAGTTCACTCGATTCACGGATAAGTTTACTTACTAAATTCTTCACAGCCTTACAAGCAACGATAGAGCGACTTCAAAGTAAAACGGAAGCAGACGGTACAGTAAAATTGTTGCACAAATCAATTAGTAATCAAATACCATAGTAAGGTGGCTCTTGTCCACACTATTTCTTGATAATGAATGACGAATGTATGCGCCACCAGGTGGAAAAATACGTCAGACAGACGAAAAAGGCAGGATATATTCACTTGTGCAAGGGTTTAACATGTAGAACATATTAAGAGATAACCGTAAATCTCGTTTACCCACCGCCCCCTCTCTTCCTTGTCGTCTTGAGAGAGACGGAGAATAGGCGGAGTTTGAGAAAGAACTTGCGCACTAGTAGTTTCTCTCACCATGTGCGTACTAGCGTTGGGGCATCAAACCATCATAGTAAGGTTTTCACGTGGTTCACTCGTAAGATGGCAGCTTCAGCAAATTTGAATTTGGAAAACCTTAACACACACATGTGCTTCAATTTTTTGCTGATTGAGGACTGAAAATGAAATATTCAGCTTTGTAACATTTGAAGAGTAATTAAGCGTAAACTACATTTATTTAAATGAAATTTGAATATCGGGGAAGCAAATTGAAAAGGTGAACATTACCTCAACGATTAAAACTCGCTTTTCAATTTGTTCGAAATTTCGACATAAAAGAGTGTTAGTTAACCCGTTTTTAACTAAAAGAAAACAATTTTTCTGAACTTTCAGCTGTTTTCCCTTCAGTGTTGGCCCAGATCCCATCTTCTGAAAGTTCTTCAGTTTAGACTAATCATTCAGATCACTAAATAATCGGCGTAGCATTGCCCTTAGGAAAGCTTGACATTCAAAATGGTAAGTCAGTTGGACTTAATGCATTATGAAGGCCGCTTCCTGCAACTACTAAGCCAGTTCAGTAATTCTGCCCGGTTTTACCTGATTGGGTTTTACTTTTTGATGCACAGCCCGGCAAAAAGAAAAAATTTATTGACAAGAAGAATGCTGTGACCTTCGTCTTGGGCCACCGGTCTCAACGGGAT
>VRMD01000703.1:0-22634 GCA_009872375.1 Sminthurides bifidus | reverse complement strand
ACATTCAAATCCTCCCATTCACGAAAAACTTACAACCAGACAAGTAATGTTATTCTCAATGGTCAGCCTTTTCTACGCATAATGCTTCTTTGGCAAGATTCCACGTGAACAAATGCCTTGTGTTAAAGTCTACCATCTACCTTGGACGAAAACATTCCGTCAGGTAAGGCTTATGTTTACAAAAAAATCCAACCTATTTAATTGTCTTTCTTAAGTCATCCAGTTTTCGCTAGGAATCTTGTTTTTTACTATGAAAAGCCGTAAGCTGGTTGCTATGGGTTCCTTTATGAGCTTAAGTAGTTTCATAGTGTGAAAGCACCGGTTAATGTAATCTTTGATCGACTACTTAGTTGAGATAGCAGCTTGATAATTTCGATGACTATTATTTTTCAGAGCTGCTTCTTTATAGTTTAGCGCGAAAATGAAAGGATCCAGCGATTCTATTCGGAATGTGAAACCACATCCATTGATAGCAGGCCGAAACAATGGAGTGATGTCATCTGCGAGACAGCAGCTGCCTCTCATGATCTTTTAACCTTTGCAAATTCACACTAAGACATCAACTTTGTTGAATCCTGATTCTGACACACCTGCTGGTATTCGCAACTCCTGAGTTACAGGAAGGAGGACGTTTTCTAATTTCATTACGATCACATCACAAATACCACACTCGCTGATTCATTCCTGTGCCACACCTCCTCTAAACATCTTTTGGGTACAGTAGGAGCAGGAGCGAAGATCCAGCAACGCGTAAGGTACATTTCAATGCTGTAATACTAAAAGCAATTTACAACAGATCCGATTAATGTTGATCATCCTCAGTGAAGTCATGCAAACATGAGGATTACGTTAAGCTTTGATGATGAAATAGTAGAAGAATTTTTTCCTGAATTTCAACGGAACTTGACTTCAAATACATAGTTAGATGAATTAGAGCACCTGATTTAGATTAATATGAAGATTATTCGAATTTCGAATTGAAATCTTCATGTTCGTAACCAATGCTTTCAATCGAGCATTTGTTCCATATTTTCATATGCATATTAAGAGCTGTAAAACAGCCTTTACACTGCAAGTTAAGTCTCCAAACAAAGATAACCAGGCGATGGTTTCACGCTGGATTTTTCCTTGTTTCCAACGCCTGAAGGAGCTTCTGTTTCCTAAATTACACACCATGTAATTTGACGTGATCCGATGGAGACAAATTTTTTTGGAGTGACTTTCAGCTGCCAGTTGTCTTCTCCCAAGGAACGACACTCGTCATCTCAACGGATATTGAGTACTTCGGGACAGGTCCAGAACATTAGAAATTCATGTCTCCATGCAATCATAACTTTGACGACTTTCCCGATGTAATCCGACCCTTTCGGAGGAGAGCCATAAAACGCGAAGGGTGTAGAGTGCAGGCACAAGCAGTAGAACCGGACGTGAGAAGTACAAGTTTGGTACTGGAAAAACCAGCCGGGAAAAATGCCAAGACGAGATGAGAGTGACGAAGTTGGAGGCTACAGCGTTCTCGGTGTTTTATAGCCTGTTCAATCCCTGATAGGTTTCTCATAGGTTTCAACACCTCAGGATCCGCTACCAGACAGAAAGCGAGAGAAAGGGATCCGCCTCCACTTTAGTAGTCTGTGTCTGCAGTGACATTAAGCCTTTGATGAGCAGGTTAAAGGTGGCTATTTGGAGCGCTGGATGCACGTGCGATAAGAGAGTCAAGTGGAGTCACCCACGTTGAGATCTGATGAGAGAATCAAAGCTTGTCGTAACGGCTATGAATTTTATCTCATCTGCTCCGTGTCCTTGTTCCCCTTGTTCTACTTCGTGGCCGGGTTGTGAATACGGCGCGTTTGCCGGTGTCTTCCTCATCAGTCACTAATGGCTAGTGCATTAAAAAACTACAGGCGCTTGTAGCCAGTGACACGGTATAAAATATGTGCTTTGCCCTAAAAGTTTGTCAGATTACGACTACGACACCGCAGGCTTCGTCTCANAGTGACACGGTATAAAATATGTGCTTTGCCCTAAAAGTTTGTCAGATTACGACTACGACACCGCAGGCTTCGTCTCACATGTTTACTTAAACTAAAGATGCGCCTACGCAGGCACACATACCACCTTTTAAAGCTTTTTCAGTCTGTCACAAGGTGAAAAAGGATGGTACAGTCTACGAGAAAACCTGGTTGAAATTTGTCGCCTTCAATAGCAAAATCATGTTCGACTCGCATTCCCAAAATTTTCAAAGGAGATTATCATCCGTGTTCTTATCGGTTTACATTAAACGGCAATTCATTTTTTGGTACCCAAATGCTCAGACTGAGAGAGCATTTACTTTTCATGTTCCCTGTTACCGGATAAAAGGGAGCGGGGATCAGGCGTAGGTTAAGGCAAAGCAAAGTCAACTTGGAGCTAGAATTTTCATGTCAGCTAAAAAGCTAGACTAGCGTAGTAGTAACTAAATACTTCGAACTCTAAAGATTCTAGGAAGGTAATGGCAGTCCGTGGAAGTTTTCTTTGATGTGCAGAGATGCTAAAAAACGCTCCCATTCGCTCCGATTATCTCCATTGGCACTCCTTGATCGTGATGAGGCAAACCGGAACCGATTGTCTGTGAATGAATCCTGTTGACTGAGCGATCCGATTTCTAGCTCTTGTGCTCTCACTTAATCATAATGTAGTGCGTGAATTTTCTGTGATGCAGTTGCCACAGGGACGGGTCTGATATTAGAAAGAGGTTCGGCAAAGAATGAGCGGAAAAGATACCGCAATACAGCGATCAGTTACGCTCTTCCTTCTGTCATTTCTCAGAGCGGGTTCTATCTTGGAAAGGAAATTTATCGCATCGAGTCAACTTAAAAACTCAAGTATCCGTGGTGAAACAGATGAAGCGCCGATACACATACCTGTGAAAGGTGTGCGGATGAGTCTGCCGCATAAAGCACACCCAATATCAAAAGTGATAGGTCCTTATCTTTTTTAATCTTTGTCGAGTGCTTCGAAGAATTTTTAGCCCTGACACGCTTCACGCAGTGTCTCAACCTTATATTTATTTTCACCTTTTGATTTCACCATTTCCATGCCCACTGTGGATCTGTATCTAGTATTTTTGTAGTTTTCCATTTTTCTTCAAGGTGCAGCCGTAACTCAGCAACAATGTGCAACAGGTTTCTCTTAAACACGCCCAAAATTCAGTAGCCCAAGTCCAAGTTTGAAACCCAGGAGATCCTTATGCCTCTAATGTCTAGCTTTCAGGAGCAGTTCGGGTACATTACACTCTAGGACCCACGCTAGACCGTCTTATTCCAGTTGTTCTTTGGATTTTAGATGAATCTAGAGTTCAAAAATAAAACATCAGCTTCCGGGTACTGGATTCTACGCGCTCAAACCATCTACTACTTACATTCTGAGTAAAACGTAAAATAATTGACCATTGAAGTTAACATTATTCTACGGTATTCAGTCAAGGCTGAGCTGCGATGCTACAGCAACTAGCGATTAATGACTAGCCGAAATTGTAATGCTGATTGATACTACTTATCCGACCTTGTAATGAATTTTAAAAACTGCACTAAAGCGTGTCCAAAAGATGAGGTGATGTGCAGCAAGAGATGCGAGAAAACGTTTACATGTCCATACACTTGAATGATCTCCAGCTCCGCACTCATGTACTGTTATCATTGCAGGACTGACGAAACGTAGATGAGGCAGGGGAGAGACCGAGGTTAATTCGGAACATTAATGACAGTGTGAATCAAATGAGATTTTTCATAGCTCTCTAGTTTCATTCGCATATAAATATTAATAGGCAAGGAAAAGAGCCACGACAAAACATAGGGCACTCAAGGTGAAGATTAGATGTGGGATAGATTAGACTAAAGATATAAAATTTGCATAATAACTTGACGTAAATGCGAGCGGAAATGTTACATTAGCCAAAATTCATTACTTCTTATTCACAACCCCGTCCTCTCATGAGCGCCTAGCAGTGCATTGATCATCAAGGATAAAAAGTGAACCGGGAGATAATCTTACCAGGAGTAAAAGGATGCTGGCTGGGACGATGTGGCGACCGCAGAGGAGAGTAGGAGACAGATTACCTGTTGATAGCGTACTCTTGCTACCAATAGTTCACGTTCACACACGGTATTCAAATTACATCCGAGAACGGTTTTAGCCTACAAGGCATATGGCGGTCAGAGACGGGAGTGCAATGGAAATAATGACATTTACAGGGCGTTGTCGTAAACTCGGTGGGAATGTAAATTTTGTTACATTTAATCTGACAGTGCCTTAGTTGCTCCAAATCCCATATCTGATGCAGATTATTCAACAGATTATATCAAAAGCTGGCAAGGGTGGAGATCCTGGTCGATTCATCCTGTCTTGTGTAAACGTCTTTTCTCTCTACTTTCTACCATCGGCTCCCCATACCTGCCAGCACTTGAGGCAAGGCTACTGACTCATGAAGTGAATAGCCTTGTGCAGTTTTGTTAGCATCATTTTTATTACCCGGATTACACTTAAGGAATTCAATCCGATTCCATTTTCGTAGGCTTTCTTTAGTCTGAGTGCTTGGTTTTATCTACTACCCCTTTCGCTATCCAATTTTATGAAGGGCATCCTCCATGCCTTCGTGACGTACATTTGGTGACTTTGATTGCTCAGCGAAGATATTTCAGTCCTCGTAATTTTATTCAATGATAATGAGGAATACCAATACTGATCATCCATTTCGATATTAAGAAAACGAGTGAGCTGGATACCAGAGCCTGGACCACTGGACTCCTCCATCACCCAAGGCTGGAAGAGGAAGTTCCAGGTGTGGTGGGAATGAGAGAATAATGGCGAAGGACGACATGAAAGTTGTGTACAAAGCGATTAGCAGCATAGGAAAAGACGTTAAGTTGCGACACTATTAGGCAGGCAGAGCCTAATGGTATGAGAAAGTTTTGGGGAAAGCGGGAAGGGTTGTGTGATTTTTGCCATTCATCACTGTCCGCTTATCCGATCCGATATGCTTACCGGTTTAAAAAATCCCGCAGTGTAGTGCGCATCCTGGCAGTTCGGCACGGGATGATTTAAATAGGCGCACATGGAAATCGCCTCAGATCTACAATGAGATAGGTTAGTGCTGGCTGGAAAAGGACAACAATGCTCCAAGCGTCCAGCCAAGCCAGTTTGCCTCGTCAGCGCAAAGAGGTGAGGATGCGAGGTAACGGGACAAGAGGCTGTTTTACGTTCAGAAGAGCGAGCAGAGGAGGAATGTGCCAAGGTTTGCATGGGAGAATTTGAATATAAATTCATCCGGGGATTTTTTTCCTATGGTGATAATCTTATCTGAATTTAGATTCAAAGGTTCTTTTGATTTCTTGTGCTGGAGAGCATATAATTCTTTGGTTGTGGGCAAAACGTTAATCATCGGTAGTGTCAGCTCAACAGAGGCAAGGACGGAGGCAATGAATCAGAACAATAAAGGGTTGGTTTGTTTTCTTTTTGATAGCAACAGCGAAAATAGAGGAGCCTCGTGTAACCAGGAGCCGCGGACATTCCGAGTTACTAAATCAGTTTTTCAGACCCCTTGCCTTGCCCACAACACGTTCCTTGCGTATCATTGCATCGGGATCCGGTGTTCCTCTTACTTCCCGAACAGGAAATCAAAGAGGATTCTACTGGACACTAGCATGTAGCAATTCAGATTTGCTCCTTTCTATCATACTCTCCATGTAGCCAAAACCCGGAGTTTCAGACATAGATTGAGGATTTTACACAGCCTGATGAAAAATTGCTTAGGAACATCCACGTAGTGCCGAGACTTGTTCAATTTGACCTGAGGTGAGACAGATCACGGAGTGAAATATATCGGAAAGAAGGAACATGTTACTAAATCAGTTTTTCAGACCCCTTGCCCACAACACGTTCCTTGCGTATCATTGTATCGGGATCCGGTGTTCCTCTTACTTCCCGAACAGGAAATCAAAGAGGATTCTACTGGACCAAGCTAGTGTCTAGCATGTAGCAATTCAGATTTGCTCCTTTCTCTCATACTCTGCATGTAGCCAAAACCCGGAGTTTCAGACATAGATTGAGGGTTTTACACAGCCTGTTGAAAAATTGCTTAGGAACATCCACGTAGTGCCGAGACTTGTTCAATTTGACCTGAGGTGAGACAGATCACGGAGTGAAATATATCGGAAAGAAGGAACATGTAAATACTTTTAACTTGTAGCTTGTAGCATTGACAAGTTAAAATTTGAACGTGGATGTTGGCACAATCTGTCATTGGCAAAAGGGAATTGAAAGTAAAACAGGATCCCCAGGACCTGCTGCCTTTGCTTGGCTCTGCGGACTGTACACGCAACGCAGGGCATTTTGTCTTTCTCAGGTATCAAAATAAAATTAAAAGGAACAACAGCAGCAGCACTGGTGTGAGTGAGGAAAGATTGGGTGATCTATTACTACGGAGCGAAGAAACTGACTTGTGGTACAATTCCCCCCTACGTGGCCAGGAATCCATAAGGTCCAGAATCCAGGTACGCTTGTTTGTAGCACTGGATAAAATGTGGGTTTGCACGGTTGGGAATACAGAGCATCTTTCGCTTTTGAGATCGGGGCGGCGGACGTGTCGGAGATTTATGTTCCGTTCCAAGGAGAGAGAAAAGGAAGGGTCGCTCGTAAAGAATGTCGAGAGCGTGGCATCATCCATTCTAAAAGGAGTAATCTATCACCACGGCAAATCTGGATTTGTCAAAAAATACATTTTTTATATAACCAACAACCACCAACCTACACAGAGACCAACAAGGAGGAACAGTAACATCTTGGCTTAAAACACCATCCTTCGGCTCTCGTAAGTCACCTGGACGTATTAGAGTACAGATGCATGCTGGTACGTAAATTTTACGCCAAGACTCAGCCAGGGCTTTCGATCTAGTATTCCGCTATTACTTATTAGAATATCGCACTGACTTGTGGAGCACTGAACCATTTATTCCTGCCGGCCGGTCGTCAGATGAACCGATGATGTAACTTTCCTCATCGCTCCTGCCGTGCCCTCACAGTATACCTTATGCTCCGACTCGGAATCAAAGGGATGTTGAAATACGAGTTTGGAATACGAGACCAGACCACATCACCTCAGGTTTTGTCCAGGATCCAGCTTTCAATTCACACAACGACCAAGAATGCGGGTCTTTCAACGAGGGAAGTGAATAGGAAAAAACAACATTTTTCACAATCAGTAAACATTAACTTTCAACTCATTACAATCCCCAATTCATTTACATCACATCATTCTTCCGCACAACATCAGCACTTCAATTCAATCTCAATTTTTACCCAATCAATTCAACACCTATCCGCACCTAACGACTCAGAACCGACATCTTTTCTACAACCACCAGCTCCCGTCACCTTCAGCAGTCGATACGTCTTCCTTCCAAATAATGCAAGAATCGCCCAATTTTCAACCTCTGGTTTCCTCAATCCTATTTCCCTTTTGGAAATGGTCCTTTTCCAATATACAGTTGATAATTTCTCCAATTGTAGATCTAGTTTCCTTCAAGCCCAATTAGACTTGAGACAGGCTGTGTGACATGAAATGATAGCATGATTTATTTCAGTCTCAGATTTTTCGGCCTCGTACGATGAGTCGTTTCATTCATCCTGTTTCGCCGAATAAAAGACACTGGTTGAATAATTTTCTGTTGCTCTATCCATCCGAACCAAAGATCTTACGAGTTATACTAGACTTCATTATGGAAACTGTAAGAAGTGAGTTCGCTTACGGTTTGTTTGAACCAACTAAGGTAACTCTTCAGGCTCTGAAATCAATAAGCAGTTTTATATACTTTCTCTTCAACTAGAAGGAGCTAAAATCATAACTGAAGTGAGATATTCAATCTTTTATGCGCGTTTGCACTGCAGGATACATGATATTTTTAACAGTCAGTCGGCATTCAATCAAGAGGAGACGCAAAATGCTATTCAAGCCTCATCAATTCTCACCTCCATCACCAATGTGAATGTGTTAGGCTTCTCAGGGCAGCTGTTCGGGTCCAATAATCAGGATAATGCAAAATTTTTATTATCTGCAGTAAAACCAAGACGAGAGGCGAAAGCCTACAAGAGATAAAGTTGATTGCTTTGGGAGATGAAAGACAAACGGATGGATGAAAGGGTGCTTTGTCCGTGGCCACGCATAAATTTGTGATTATCGTAAACTTAGCCATTATTAGCATTTGATGACGATGCTCTAGAAACCTGAGAATTAAAAAGTCTAGGATAAATCATCCGACGTCATCCATCTAAATTATCATCACGTTCACACACTTAGCGAACATGTCAAGCGACGCGACCGTGTCAGCGTGAGCACACAGTCCCATCGCACGACTCCAGTTAACGTGAATAAGCACTCGGCACTTTCAGCATCCTCGTCCCAAAGTTACCCTTTCAAGAGCTGTTGACGAAACCAGAATTGAAATATGGGTTATGAAATGTGAGCAAAGATGATGAAACAAGGAGGCATCGCACAAATCAAAATACCCTTTGAAATAACATGACGAGTGCGATGCGATGATGGATTTGGGCTGGACTAAAGTAGAATCGGACTGACTCCGACCAACTACCACTTTGCAACTTGTCAAAAGAGTGATAAACGATTTTCATCTTTTATCATCTCTCTCTAATTCAAATCAGATTAAAAATGTACCCCTTGCTTCTTCTATTAACCTCACAGACTCGGTTCAATGTGAAAAAAATACCTACGTCCTCCTCATCTGATCTTCATCACAGTCCTTCTCTCGCCATTCCTCCACTCACCGAGTCCGAAACGCTTAACGTGTCTTAGTCCCTTGGATCCAGACCGGCCGCAAGACCATCTATCATCCGTCCATCCATCAACAATACTGGTAACACAATCACGTAATTTTAATAATAAAAAAACGCTTACCTTTGCAGACTAAGTGTGTGCTTAGGTGTAGCACAACCACAATGTCGAGCTGGTAAAGTATTCGTTGAGCTAGTTTGAGCTTTGATAACTTGTTATTCAGTTATCTTAATTCCTTTAATTAAGGTTTTCAAGCAGACTCTCTTACCACAATCCTCAATTAAAATGAGCGATTGACAAGAATGGGATATTGCACTCTATAGTTAATCCTCATTTTGTGCATTTCAATCTTCTGGAAGCTCCACAAGGTACTAAATGACGCCTCATTATTAAAACACCTGCTGAACTAACCAGGGTAGAAATCAAGTATCAAATGGTAACAACTTCACAATTCAAGATTAGAACTCAATGAAAGAACTTGTTGCTATGGCAACTTGTTGCTCTGAGGCATGATTCTTCAAATGCATGGAGTTTTCATGGAAACAGTAAAGGCATCAGCTTGAATAACTGTAGCTTTAAAAGCTTGTCGGGCCCAAGTTTCAGAGAAATCTGTGATTCGGTGCATCTTATTATTTGGCTGATTTATGAGCGTTAGTGCGTAACAGCTGAACCGCAATTCTCATGAATCCAGATCAATTGTCGAGTCTTTAAGAGCGAGAGAAAGAGAACTGCTTGGGACGGAAGAGAAAAAAGATCAGGTTGTGAAATTCATGGGGAATATGAAAAAGCCATTTAGATTACCAAAGATCCGTGTGGGTTAAATTGTCGGCGAAAAGAATAAAGCGTGGAAGACGGCAATCTTCTGGCTACATTTCATAAAGAACAAGGTGGTGGCTGTTTTACTACTTCATGTGCGTCTAATCGCTCAACCCTACAGCCTTTACCATGACCAATGCACGTAATTCATCTCACTCATTTAGTACAGATGCCATATCTTTCACTTCCTTCATCTTTCATCCAGCCATTTAATCCATTGACTAATTCCCTACCAAACTTTTGTATGTTCCGTCGTCTGTGACTTTTCCCCAAGCTTCAGTTTAACGCATGCAACACGGGATTCCATCTACACAAGATGCTGCATCAGCCCCCGTACTTCGGAAATGTTCACCTCCTTTTCTCCATCCGCATAACTTGCTCTCTAGCTGTGTAAATCCCGACCATTTTTAAATCGCGTAAAAAATTTCAGAACCACACTATCGTCATAAACCGCATTCTTCTATTTCCGCACTTCCGTCCCATCCCTACGTAACCGTTAATAGTTTTTCGTGAAGAAACTGTCAGGGCATGGCTGACACGCTTCAAGTTTCTGGGGACGATTCTCACCCCTTGTACTTCATCCGCAGAGCCGTATCATGGATCCAATCCACGTTTCCAATTTATTCTTCCTGATTTAAACTTCCCCGAAAGGATGCCTTAACTGACCATGGAGAAGCTTATGGCGTAAATCGAGCTCAATTGATTTACAAGCACACTGAATCAGATGCGCACGAGACCTTTTACTCCCACCAAAACTGAGCGTTAGGTAAATTTTTCATGAAAAGATAAAAATGGAGCTGTTGAATTGTATTTGTTTGTTTTTCAAGTAATGGAGTCCTTTAAATGAGGACAAGCAGTAAAGGACAAACAAGTTTTGACCAGGCAACTTTCGCTTTCGGGCTACACGACATGATACACAAAAGTCTTTCTAAAGGAATTCATCCGAGAGTAATTATAGTTTCGACTGTAAAAACACTTGTATTTTTAGGACAGAAAAAATGGAGAAATTGTTAAAATATCTGCAACGTCCTCAATAACGAGAAAAGGTGAGCTCGTTCAACTTCATCCTATTTAAAACTAAAGAGAGCCTTGAATATTTTCAGGTTAGTAAATTAAGTCGTAGCTCAGGGTAGTGAATGCAGGCACAGGTTGAGGTTATATCGTATGCAGTTTTATTGGTGGCTGTATTCTAAGGAGAAAACCATCAGCCTGTCTCTTATTAGAAGCATTTTTAGTATTCTTAAACTTTATGGCTTTCTTTTCTCCTGCTGAAAAATGAGATCGTGAGTCGCTTTACTCAGGTCCCAGGACACTTATGCAAAGAGGTAACGAGAAAATTTATCGAGGGAGAGATCATCAAGTGTTACTCATTTTAGAAAGTAAGAGAAGTTGCCCAGTCTTTGGTCGCGGAAGGATTTACAATCCTTCTGTGATCTGTGTCTCGTTGTGGGTGAACGGTGGTATTTCGGCCTGGGAGTTGATACTTTTATAGGTTCTTTTGCCCTGTTTAGATGATGAGCTTGCTTAAGCAGGGGTAGCTCCGGTATTGGATTTCGGTCAAGTTAAAAATGCGGAGACTTTACGTTTTTACGCCCTCGTCTCCCAAGACAGGGTGGCTTACTGCACTTTGTTTCCCGATAAAAGCTCAGCTTAAGAAAGGTAAACAAGCAAGACCTTGTTCACGGGTCTTGAGGGTAAGACGAAGGACGCGACAGTTTTTTACAATCTTGTCTCCTAACAATAACATTTAGTTTTCTTTATTCCCACTCAATAAAAAGACAAGTGTATAAAAGCAGAGATCAAAGTTAGATGCTATTGTAGCTTGTGATTGACGACAATGAGTTTACCAAGGAGTGGTCCAAGGTGGTTGAGACACGAACCGACCGACCGGAGCAGATATAAAATTAAAATTAAAACCGGTAAGGCTCCAGTATCAAAGCGGTTCGAGGATTCTGGCTGCTACTCATTGGCTTTAGAAGGTCATTATCACAGGTATTCGTTGGAGGTAAACCTGGTTTTCCCGAACAAGAATTTCCCAGCTCAAGACAACAATGCTGCATTTTATTTACTCGCAGCGATAAGGAGTAAAGGCTGGAGCCGAAACTGGGAAGCTGCCGATTTTTCCAACCGGTGCATCTAGCCTTGAGAATATACCCGGACTCGAGATCTATCTTTGGAAACAATAGGATGCGGCCCCATAAGTTCATCTGAAGGCACAGCTACGATGTCAGGCCAAGGTTTCGTGACCAAGTCCAGTGACAAGTTTACATTTCCGAGATGTTGGCACAGGAAGGTTAAAAACATCTGCAGTTACTGGGACCGCCAATGAATAATTTTGAAATTATGTCATATTTTCATAAGAGAGTGTGAACAATTGAGATTTTTACAACCAATTGGCGGAAATGCGTCCGGGTGGAAACCCAAGAGGAGTTTGGGAGGTAACATGACTTACTAAATGGGTGGCAGGCAGGCAGACTGTTTCGGTTTGTTAAATTCAATGTTAAAAAGTTAAGAGGACACTTGAGATGAATAGGATCAAGTTGGGATGCGACGGCAGAGGACATTGCTTGCATAGATTCGCTTCGATTGGAATATAATAGCAGGGTAAATTTTATTGTACTTGGAGGGAAACCAAAGCATCCCAGTCAACCTTGGTCAAGTGATTCGGGCAGACAGATAGTAGTTCGCGAGAGAAGAACTGGAGAATCCAGCACGGATTGTTTAGAAATTTTGATGATACGCCAATGGACCCGTGGTGATCTTTCTGCTCTTGTTGATTCGGAAAAGGCAAGGCTTGTGGAGACTAGCAAGATAAGTCCACAATGGTAACTTGTAGTGTAGGGTTGGGCCATTAATAATTGAAGGAGCGAGTGGGGGAGCCCTTAAACGTGTCGGTGATAAATTTTCCCACCTATGACTTCACACACAAGATGCACAGGCGGACTGCAGCAGGGACATTGAATGTCCGTAAGTGTCCGTGTACCGAATCCAGGTAAGTTCAGCACACACACAACCCGAAAAGGATGAATACCATCCCTGAATTCACATTTCACAATGAGGATGCACCAATACTAATACCATCCCAGTCACAAAGTCTTGTATGTTCTCCATCTTGAACAGATAATAACAGATTTTTTTCTACGCAAATCCGATTCTTACCTGGCCAAGATACGTGGTGCTGGGGCAATACCTCTGTCTTCTTCACAAGGATTTCCAACCAGAAGAGAGCCTTTCACCGTGCCCGAGGTAAACGCATATAAACGTAGCCGAAACTGTTGTTCACACTTCATAAAATTCCCGCACCTACCCATTAACGTCTAACGAAAAGAAGGATGCTGGGATCCACATGGAGATTCCAACCTATTACACGAATTCTCTACTAACGAACTGTGCCGAATTCTAATTCAGTCTAAATGTACCAGCCTCCTGACCCTGCCTGTGTTTAATGCACACTTATTACGAAATCTATGCTAATATTTTTCACTCGCTTCAACTTCAACAGGGGCCCTGCATCTGTAAGTCGGCACTTATGCCGAGCTACAAGTATTTATATTAAGTTTCAAGTATCAAAACGGTCAACGCAAAGAACCGAAGCGGTTATGCACATACTATAACTTGCTTTTCTCCTTCCTTTCTATTCAAGAGAGCATGGATAATTTTAATTTGAACTTTGAATTAAAACCGCATTTATCACGAACAGTTCTTCCAGTCCATGTACATGTATAAGCCATACAATACTATTATTGATAATGTATGCACTTTCGGTAAACGTTTCTGATTCCCAGTACTTTTATAAGGGGTTCCGAATATGATAAATGTACTGACCTACCCTCCCGATTATATTCAAATCTTCATGAGAGTCTAGGATGTTTTTGTCTCTGGATTTATGCAAATCTAGCTCATCAAAGCAAATACTATCGCAAGATGAGGTTGAAAATTTTCCTTTTCGTTATTACGATTTGTGGATCCGGTTCCAGTAACAGTCCAGAAATTAGAGCCAAAATCTCCACAGACGGCTCGACTCAAAGCCTGGAAACAAATGTAGAAACAAAAGCACGCGCTGGCTAGAATCCTTCGACACATGAGATTGACGAGGGGAGATGCATGAGTTGCGGTGTCATGAAAGATTACAAGTGCTGCCAAAATGTCTGGAGGGAGCAGTTACAGGGCAGGGTTTGTGGTCAGAGGAAGGTTGTAAGGATAATTTTTTGAGTGGTTATCCATTAGTGGTAGGCAATTGAATTTGAGAGCGGCAATAATTACAATTTACAATTACTCTCCGCTTGTGCGAAGAGCATGTATAGTGAAGAAAGTCATTCGCTCTGACTGAACAAGAAATTATTGAGAGCGTGCTGAGATTTCTAACCGCTGGAAGATTAAAGATGTTGATTTGAGACTTTGAGAGAACCTCCCTCCTTGTAGGAGAAACGGATTCTTCCTCCCGGACGGTTACCTGATCCGTACTTGAGCATGATCCCCTTCCAGCTCTACCTACTACTCGTACCTCTTACGCCAACAACAGGGCAAGAAACGCGCAGCCAGAGTGCAAATGAAAATCCATCGACAAACTTCCGAGAAATTCTTCCCGAACATGATGGCTTCGGCCTACCTTGTCGTCTTCTTGTAGGGCAGTGGTTGAGAACGTTATCCCTTTGTCAACACCTGTGGAGATTTGTGAAGTGAAGTGTAGCGTGTAAATGGAAGAAACACGCCCTCCCATGAGGGATTTCAAGAAAACGCTTGATAATAATAATAAACCAAAAATAATAACAATACCTTGTTACCACCAAAATTTTGATTCTTAATATCCTCACTTGTTTTCTCTTTCATCCCAAATCCCATTCCAATCGCGGTAACCTGGTCACCTACACCTTCCGAAGAGGTTCGGCCAACTTGCAAGAATTCCACTGGGAAGGCAGCCCTTGCCTCGACGAACCTAAAAAGCCAAACCATGATCCGCATGTCTCACGATCTACAACTTGTCTATAATAGCAACTTTTGTACCCCGCTCACACAACCCAAGATAAAGGTAATTGGGGGTAAACATCGCACGGGTGATGAAGCGGACGTCAAGTGTAAGTGTCAACAGAAATTCATTCAGCTTTTTGACGGATATGTGTACGCGGAACAAAAATTTTTGATGGATCTTCTAAAAGAATCACAGGCCAAGAAAGCCGCCTCGCCATCCTTTTCCAGCCGACAGACCGCTATGATGACACACTGCATCATCGATGGCACGAAACCCACCGTTGGGCCTGCTCAGCATTTAGTTGCAGTTCTCAAACTTTCAGCGATCAAGAAAGGTTGTATCTCTCGACAAGTTTCGACGTGACTTGACGCGGGATCATAATTTCAAAAGAGGTTGCTGGAAAAGTGTGGACAGTTTTCTTGGAGATAACTCGAGAAAAAAGAGTCCCGCTCTCATGGTCTATGATCCATCCGCCATTCTGATTGAAATTATCATAAAGTTCCACTTAATCTTATTACGAAACGGAGAAGAAGCATTCTTACTCAAGTATCATCATCCTTCAGGACTTCTGTTTTAAACTTTTAGAGCTTGAGATTCCGAGGCTGCAAGTCATATTTTTGGCTGTGGGCACATGAGGAATTTTACCGGCAAACGAACTTCAGGACTGAGACTGAGAACTGGTTACAAATTATAGAAACGACCAGAGAAACTGTAGCATGGCCGACAGTTAGTAGAGTACAAGATGCGGCTCAAAGTCAGCGTGATACTTGTACTACGAAATCGTTCGCCTTCTCATGTTTGACTTGTAGGCGTTCGTCAAAAATGGAACGTCAAGAACAAATAGACGCAAAGACACTCTTCTTAAAATACCCAACATGCTAAATTAATAAGCAAACATCCCAATCCCACCAAATGGGCATCATCCTTACTCATTTTTTATGCTACCTCATGGCTTCTTTCTGTTCCTTGGTTTCCTATCTCTCAAGCAAGACCTCTTAACGTTGAATATAGAATGGTGCAAACTGTACCAAAAACTAATCCGTTGCTTTCTTTCTTATCCTCTCCTCTATTAGCTAAGGCACAGCATATTTTACTGAATACCTGATTTTCAACCTCGTACTTTCGTTAGTCATGGTAGATTCAATTTCAAAAGTATTGATGGCACAGTGATGTACTTTCGGCCATGCAAACCTAAATTACGAGGAAAATCTACTGTGCAAGGAATCGGAAAACTGTTTTGGATAACAGTGTCGTTGAGCCCTCATCGTACTTAGCTCACCAAAGTCATAACTGGGCTGAAGAAGGTTGCAGTAGTAGTAGGTGTACTACTCATGCATGATTGTACTCGGTATTGTGTGAACATGGTAACTGACTTTATGAGTATGCTTATTGCTCTGTTTAAACAAAAATCGGAGGAAAAAATCATGTTCTCATTTCATGCACTTAGCTTGCCACAAATGGAATTCGCTTCATTTGCATGCGTGGTGGTTGCAACGAATTATTAATTCATTATTGCTATTAGCGCTTCACCCTTCCTTAAAGGAGGTGGAGCATTGTGGTATATGAGGGTACGCTCATGCTACAGCATATGTTTCTCCCATTGGCCCACGAAGGCTACAGCAAGAAAAAGCGCTCATATTCCTCCTGGTTCACTAACCTTGTAAATGGCCGATGCCCACGTTAACCATCATGCAATTTTCACCCTGGTTATACTACTTTCACACCTACGTAATTGTTTATCGTCATGCATCCTGGTTTTAAAATACGACTCGGATTCTCCAATCAGCGAAATGCAGGCAAAGTCCGTGCCAACGGATCCAACTTGTGGCCAGTGCACTGGCAGCAGGTTTAATCAAGTGAATTCTCATGCCAATCTGCAAAACAAGGACCAAGCTCAGCTTGGACCCGACTCACCTGTCTCAGTTGGGAGCAAGGAGGAAATCAACGTGAACCAATTACTGGTACAAATTCCCCAACTGAAGCACCTGCCCTGCGATCGATCTCAAATTACCTTCCCATACAGCACATGACCAGATCGAGTTGCTGCGGCGGACGTGCAACCTGTCCATTACAGATAATTGAAAAAAGTGCATGCATCTTGAAAGGTATTTGTGCATGTAACGACCTCTTACCTTTAGCTTAAGGTACGAGGAGCGAAGAATCTGGGAGGAGAGAGAAAGAGAGTCAGAGAAGAGCATGCATGTGTGAAACTGAAGCTGCTACGGATCCAATTAGGAGAAAGCAAGGCGGCCACGGACAGAAATGCGATCAGGGATAATTTATAGGATTTGGAAAGCGTGGAAGAGGCATATTTTATTGATAAGCGACAGATTTTCCGAACCGTTGATAGCCGTTAAGTAAATGTTGTGTCATTCACGAGGGAAGCGATGAGAGAGGAGAGGGAGGGAGGGCTGGACGGACGGCCTGGATTGACGGAAGGTGAGTGCATGCAAGTAAGTGAATAAAACTCAGAATTTTAACTAGATCGCTCCGTATCATAAAGCCTGTGCCCTTTCCGTCTGCTCACCTGTCTACCAGCCTTGTTTTGATGCTGACTGAGAGTTGCAGCCGGGGTGTCTTTAATATAGAATACCTGTGAAGCCTCGAGACTTTTAAGACGTTTGATGGGTTGGAGGAGGTTGTTTCACCCCCGGATTGTGTATCATTAGATGGGCGTAAGTATGCAGAATACATTATCGTATTACACCTCAGCAACGAGGAGGTTCTCACTCATTCAATTCCCTTCTACTTGAATCAATAAAAAACCCAGATGACCTGCTCTGCTTAAGGCGGGCTTTAAGATACACAATTTATTACTCCAGAGCTACACAGGAGAATTTCAACTATTACCTAATATTCATAATGAAAGGGAACTTCCACCACGCACCTCTCATCCTTCAAACGCAGCTTCCCCTTCATCACTTTTAAGTCACCAAATCCCTATGTCTCTTCCTTGAATTCCCTTCACGGAAATTCAATCAACTTTTTCATCCGTGCTTGCCCCTTAGTATCTTGAGCAGATTCTTCATTTCATATAGACAAGCTCGTATCATGGTTAAAATTCCTCAAAACTGACTTTCTTGATGCACGAATGTGAAAAACAATTGGCCCTTACCCTTATTACCTGGTATTTAAATGTCTGCATGCTCTTTGTTCCTGCCACCAAAGTCTTCCTGCCTTTCCAAAACCTCGTCCTCGTTTTTGTGCGTTTTTCTCAATAATTCCTTTACATTTGGCCACATTTTACCGTCTGAAGTGACTAAAAATAAAAGCTTGTACAGCAAACGTCACGAATTCAAGGACTGCAGTCTTTACGCACTTGTAAAAAAAAACTCCTGATACTACTTCACTACACCATGCAGGTGCTTTGCCTACTATGTAAAATGAGCTTTTGAGAAGGCACAATTAACTTTGATTGACACACAAGGTGGAATTCTCAAAATGTACAATAGTTGTCTTAAATTTAAACATGATTTTAAGAGGTGTTCATCAAGTGAAAGCTTGTAGTACTCATGCCGCTCGTAGTTCGATAATCTCGTTCCATATCCATTTTCATCTTGCCACAAAGAGCCATAGCAAGGATGAAATCAACTATTCATTCCGTGCCACTCACCGCAATGCTAACAAGCCTCGGCTGAGGTAAATACCTGGATGAGATACAAGTTTAGCTAACACTAATTGCCGAGCGGGTTTATAACTATTAATCAGTGTACACGCAATAGCTATTAGCAATTCGTGAGATATTATCGAGTAAAGACAGCTAATATTTAGCCAGTTCGTAAATATTTTTTGCTCTTTGGTCGCCTTGCGGTGAGATGAACAAGGAATCAGCTCTAGATCCTTTACCATGCAACGACTTTTCAACAACAGCTGTGTTACCTTTTCACGTTATCACGTTACTGACCGATGACAGACTGAGAAGATGTTGCACATGTGCTGCATGCTCGCTCGTAGCAGCCACGTTTGCACAGCAGGCGATTCTAATGAGAATGAGCAATCCTGAGGCTGGACATGGTCTCATATTGTTCCCGTTTCAACCCCCACCCCTTCGTTAATTAGATCAAATGATTGATTCAGTTTCCTCTGCCAGAGGCATCTGATAAACCATTGTGCAAGTGGTATCCTCATCTTTTAGTATAATACGGCCAAATCTCTATCATCATCCAGAGAACCAAATCAGTCATCAAAAGGTTCCATGCACGCAGTTCATATTTTTTCTCAAAAACGTCTCGACCGTCAACAAAGTGGTAAGCTGTGCATCATCCTTGAGAAAAACCTCATTTGAGTAGTTTCAAGAATGCCTGGTCATCCGTCACACACTCCGTGTTCTTCAGCCAGTCTTGCTCATTTGGCTCAAATCTCAATAACTCACGCACTTTTTGCCTCCGTTACAGCAAACATCCCTGGTGAGTTTTGCCACCCCAGCAAGGAGTAGAGGCAGGCTCAAGTTGTACAACAGGGTTACTGAATAGTCAATACCTCGTTGCTCAAGTGAGGGAGGTAATTGCCTTGGTGGATGAAAAGTTTAGCAACTTTCTCAAGATTTGTTTAATTAATTACAGTGCAAATTGCGAGAAGGCAGGATAGTAAATATTGTTCGGTATATTAAAATTCCGCTGTTGCAATTTTTCCTACCAGATTCTTCAAATAAGTGCAATATTTTACATCGGCGGCTTCTTTGATTACCAATGTCAAGTGGACCGACATGAGAGTGGAGAGAGCTAGTTCCAAACTCAAGTTATGACTGGGCAAAGGAGGCCCCGGGCGAAATCTCACCTGTGCAAGCACATGAATTGAATCCAACATTTTAAAACGATTACAGAAGGATTAAATAAAAATTTTTACAAAAGACTCCTTCGGATCCTGAAATAAGACTGTTGGGAAAACAAAGATTGGAAAGGACTTTAGCCGCCGGCTCTGATTTACTTAACTTTGCAAATAACCGGTTCAGGCTTTATGCTTCAGCGGGTTGTGTCAACTCAGCGTCGAGGTACGCGCATTAACAAGCTTTTAAGCTCAAGTATGATTAAATAGTTTGACGTCGTACGTTTGACGAACCAAAAGTAACTGTCAGTACCTTATGGACTATGTATTTTGTGCGTGAATGGTGAGCAGGTACAAAGATGTGATATGATTCCTTCCATGACGTCGCCATTCTCAATTCTCACTCCGTATACATTAGCCTCATCTCTCAGAGGTAAAGCTGAGAAGTCAGGGTGTACATTATGAGCCGTTGCTTTTAGATGCATGGTGTAGCAACCTTACCAAAAGTGGCCACCATTCGAATTTCATAACAGGCTCGATCTTGAGTACGTCAGGTAAACAATGCCGAGAGCCGTCTTTTTATTGAGATTGTGAGAAGATTTACGTGTTCAGATTACCTAATGCTCTGCTGCGGAAAGGCAACGTCGATGGAGGAAGGGTTTAAAAAACTCGATTGGCAATCTATTAAAAAAGTAATTGTGCTCCGTCTTGTTAACTTGTCCAGCGGAGTTGTTTAAATTAATGTATAGCCAAGCCTCAATTCGCAGCTAAAGTTAGCAGGAGGGAGGAATTAAACTTGACCCTGTCTTGGAAGATTAGGTTCTTTTAAATCGATCTATATGGGCATATGACCCTGAGAGAATCCTCAGCGTAAATGAAGTACGAGTGCATCATATGTGCCTGTGCAAAAAATGAAACCCGAGCAAATTGTCTCGCATTCAACTAAGCCACAGGTACGTGCCCTACGTCGAGGTGGAACATGAAGCTTAGGATACACGCAGCGTGCCGCGGACTCCTTCGCTTACAGCATCCAAATAATGCTCTCACACTGATCACAAAAGACATTTGGCAAGCAGACGAGTGGCATTATAAACTCCTCTGTCTCATGATTCTTGATAAAAAAGGTGAGGACTCACGATAGGACGCTGTAACATTCAGTTATTAAAGTCAGGAAAGACCTTCTCTTTCTTCTCAGTTTGCTTCGTCATTTAATTGTCCTCCGTTTAAGCAGCATCTCATAAGATCATTGTGTCAGTGTAACGCCGTAGTGTCGGTCGAATCTCAACGCCAGTACAATTCAGCATTACAAGCGGCTCTCGGGGTCCTCGTCGTACAATACACTTCATGTTTACCAATGAAATAGTCATAGCGGACACAATGTACGAAAATGTAACGACGAGGTCATTTCATCTTTTAAATTCGCACTGCTTGCTTGAACAATAGGAGTGAAAAGATGACGCACAGAGTCGCAAATCCCCAAATCGAATAAGGGACTTTTACATCACACACTGGATCTTTCTACCGATACTAATTAGTTGTAACAAAGAATCGGTTCGCAAGCTGTTCGATAATTAGCTTCTTAATGCACCAGTAATTATCAAGGATTGGGACAAGTCACTTGACTAATCAACGTGGAAAATTTCTCTTTATTTAGTAAAAGCAAAAGCAACTCGGATCACGCTCATTGTTCCACATGCTCAAAGTTAGCATGCTATGAATTAGACGGAAGCGAGGAGGACTTTCACGAACTGGCCAGACTTGATTGAGGCTATCGGTTGGGAATCTTGTCAACAAAATACTGCCCAGTGTCTTCCTATAGGGAAACAAATGGAGAGCAGAGAGAATACCCTGTTAATGGAGCAGTTAATGATGTTGATTCGAAATGCCATCGCCGCGGATCATTTATGCAGAATAATCAACAAGATTCTTGTGTAAACACACGAGTCCATTAGTGCAGCAGTGGTTGCTGACAATGTAAGAGATGTGACTCGGTGCGGCAACGCTTCCGACCCTTGCCTACCTGTCACTTGTCGCATCTTCCTCCGCCAACTTCCCACAAGGAAGGAAGAGAGCGACACATTTTATTCGTGTGAGAGATCTGGAATAGTTGCGGAATTGTAACACGTGGAGAGCATCTTCCCAAACGTCGTCATCGCTCTCATCAACCAATGCAGTCTCAAGATCAAATGAAAGGAGCAGGTTACGCAGGTAAGGAGATTAGATTACGCGCAATCTGGCTACATGCTGCACATAGTCTCAAAAATCATTAACATTCAGAGAGACTCGGCTCCTAAGGAATTTACAATTTCAGCGCAATCAGCCCCATAAGAGGGTGAAAGAAACGGGAGCGCAGTCAAATGTGCAATGCATTGAAAACAGAAGCACATATTACAAACTTATAGTATAGGGCAAATAGTTCAACGACAGTTGGGGGGGAAATCACTTTTTTCAATTTAAACGTCCTTAGGATAGAGGGGATGGAGACAAGACATATTATTTACCAACGTTTTTTCGCCGACCAGGTCAGGTGATGGGAGCATCGGTGCACCGAGGATTAATCTACGGAGTTTGCTCCGCGAATGACAATAAGGCCGTTGCTCGTGAAAGCTTGCAGAAATGCAGGTGTAACGAGTTGCAAGACGAGGCTAAAATTGGCGAAAAAATTCGACGGAGATTAACGCTGAAAATGGTCGAGACAAATGTTTGAGCACGCACTCTCAACAGGCTTGTACATAGCTTGACAGTTCGACCTGGGAGGTGAAGTACTTGTAAAGGTGTTCGAGGAAGCTGGTGATTCGCGAGCAAGAAATGGTCGAGAGCGTGATAAAAAAGAGATTGTTTGTTCTTGATAAATTAGCATAATTTGAAGCTTTGCTGATAGATGGATCGAGTTGAAACGAGTCGGAATGAGAGCTGCAACGCGTCTCATGCCACCCTTCCCTTGCTCATCTGCCCGTCTCAAATGCTCCGCAGTGCAGTTGACGTAAGACAAAAGATACAAATTGTATTAATTCCAAAGACTGATGAACTCGACTAATGCCTGCCCTTATGAGAAGTTGGTGGTAGGGAGACGTAGTTCTAGTTCGTACAGAAGGCCGTGCTTTCAGCATGATAATGTTCTTCCATCGGGCATTCGTGATGATTATGCACAAACTCCTAATGTGACCATTTCTAGATCCAGTGCCAAGGAGCATTCCATTGAAAAAATAAAGCGTAGAGAGCTTAGCTCTCGCAAGTTAAGCTCAGGTATTTCTTGCAATTATT